>JAJIBD010027518.1:0-107917 GCA_021461705.1 Cryptotis parvus
TTGTTTTTCGCTGGTTTAATAGCTGAGTTTTAAGCGCTCTGTGGGCACGCTCAACTATTCCTCGTCCTTGTGGATTATATGGAATTCCTGTAATATGTTTGATCTGCCATTCCTCAAAAAGGATTTGAGGTATTGCTGGTGTAAGTAGGACCATTATCCGTTTTTATGGTATGGGGAATACCTATGACGGAGAAGCACTCGAGTAAAAATGAACAAACAGATTTAGCCCTTTTAGACGCCATAGGAACAGCCCATATATACCCGGAATATGTATCGATGACCACATGAAGGAAAGGTTTGTTGGGAAATAAGTTAGTATGAGTTATATCCATCTGCCACAATTGGTTTGTCTGTAAACCTCGAGGATTTGCTCCTGCTACATGAGATGTACAATGTAAAGGAGCACAGACATGACAGTTGGAGGACAATTTGTCTAGCTTGTCTCCATGGGATGCCATGGTGTACATGAAGGCGGCGGGCATTTGTATGTAGAGTCTGGTGCTCTTCCTCAGCTGATTTTAAATACTGGTGCTGCCAAGAGATCTGTTGCTTCGCTTCCTCGAACCATTGGCCCGGGAGTCGGCTGTGAGAACGGATGTGGGAGATGGCTATAGGGAATGTTCTATTTCGAGGAGATCTTGTAGTTTATGGAGCAGCTCCTGAATTATAGGATTATGGGCATTTAAAGAAGCAGTGACAATTCCAGGGAATAAACCAACTACATATGCAGAATCACTCACCACATTACATGGGCCAGATACATGGGATAGTAAATGTATCAGGGTGGCGAAGTTCCACTTGTTGGGCAGATTTATAATTTGTATGCACAGTAGTGGTCAACGAAGGACCTGTAATTCCACCCCTTCCTGATGAGGAGCCATCAATATAATACACTGGAGCATCAGGAATGGGAGAGGAGCGGACAATGGTGGAAATTATAAAAGGTGTCCTTTTCAGAAATTCCCAGGTTTTTTCCAGCTGGGTAATGATAAGATATTTCTCCTGAAAAATCTGCTAAAGCTCTCTGAAGGATTTCACTGGAGTGGTAAAACAGCTTCAATTTCTTTTTAGGGTCAGGTAGTACAATTACATGGGGATCATGTCCAAGTAATACTTGGGTTCTTTGATCTTCCCTTAATTATAAGGTTAGCTATCATCTCAAGGTAAGGTGTAGCAGTACGATTCTGCTTGTTATGTAAGTAAACCCATTCTAACGGTCCAGATAATTGGGCTATAGCAGCAGTTGGAGACTCGGGAGTGTTGAAGACCAAGAACCATACCTTTTCTCCGGGATTAAATCTGAGAGGTAAGATTTTGAAGCCGATTCATGAAAAAATCTAATTCCTTCTGAGCTTTAGGAGTTAGCTGCCTTGGGCTATTTAAAGCAGGATCACCTTCAAGGGTGTGGAACAGGTTACTGAGCTCACAGTTAGGAATACCAAGGGAGGGGCGCACCCAGTTGATATCCCCAGCAGTTTTTGAAAATCATTCAAGGTTTTGAGCCTTTTCTGACTAATGGGAGATCTTTTGAGGACGCACTGTAGTGCGGTCAAGAGCATAGCCCAAATATTCATATGGAGGCTGCATCTGGATTTTCTCCGAGCTACTTGTAAGCCAGCCTCTGGTAAAACTGTCATTACATCATTATATAAATTCTGGAGATCTCTGGAATTATCACAAGCTAGCAGGATATCATCCATGTAGTGGATGATGTATGCACCAGGAAATTTAGCACCGAATGGGTCGCAAAACCTCATCAACAAAGTGTTGACACATCGTAGGTGAATTAGTCATTCCTTGGGGCAATACTGTCCACTGAAACCTACGTAAAGGACCTTTATGATTAATGGAAGGGACTGAAAATGCAAACCTTTTCCGATCATCTGGGTGGATAGGTATGCTGTAAAAGCAGTCTTTTAAATCTATGATAATTAGCGGCCAATCCTTAGGAATAGCTAGCTGGAGAGGGGAGCCCAGGTTGTGGGCTCCCATGGGGACCATAGTAGAATTTACATTCCTTAAGTCAATCAGCAAACGCCATTTGCCTGATTTTTTTCTGTATTACAAAAAAACAGGAGAATTCCATTCTGAAAACGCTTCCTCAATATGTCCTAATTTCAGCTGTTCTTCCACTAGATTTGTTAGCGCCTCTAACTTTTTGGTATTGAGGGGCCACTGTGGTGTCCATATAGGTTTGTCAGACTTCCACTGAATACGGATAGGTAGTGGGCGCTTAACCACAGAGGCCCCAATTAAAAAGGGTTATTCCCGGTGTTAGGCTTATTATGGAGAGCTGGAATTGGTGCTCGACGGGAATTGGACGAGGTATGTGGATTACTGCCCCCCACTGCTCCAGCATGTTCTCGACCCCATAAAGTTAAAGGCATAGGGGCTATATAAGGCTGGACCATGGCTACATTCCCTTCAGGGCCAATACACGGCAGCCACCTGGCACTCTGTCGGAGAAGAGAGGGAGGAGATATTGCCTACCCCGCCCAGGCTATGGGACACGCTTTTTAGGGCCCAGTTAGAGGGCCAATACTTGGTGGAGATTATGGATATGTCTGCCCCCTGTATCCAACATGCCTTTGAATTTCCTTTTTATAAATTCCCGATGGGTATAACCGGCCGCTGGCCTGAGAAATTCTGGCAGTGTACCCAACCAGATAGTTAGCAGGTGGCTGGTGGGCTTGGTTCTGTGTGGCTGCATAACCAACAATGAAGTTGGCAGAATGGTTGGTACTGTTTAAGCCACCAGCTGTAGGGGTGTTCCGGACTGACTACACGGATCCTCAAAAAATAATAATAGTTTAGCAAGTGGTTCCCCTTTTAAAAAGTCCATTTAGTTGGCACAGATATTGACAGTATTATCTCTCCATGAGATTCAGGATCCAGAAGTCCGAAATGCACCATAATTCCCTTAAATTTCAGCCAATCGCTCCCCTGAATTAAACCCATACTACCTGGGCGAGCAGGTCCTTTTATCCCTGTTTTTAGCATGTAGGGGTCTTGACTTGGGTATATTGAGACAGTCTTAGGGCAGAGAATGTCGAGACTGTCACTGCCTGATGGGGTAGGCCAGAGAGCATTTATTGACTGTAATCCTGTGGATTCTGATTCGGAGGATACTGGGCAGGTGGAATGAAGCGAGAGTGCCCTGGATTCAGCGGGGGGCTCGCGACATCCCCAGTGGACATTGACTCGGACGGCGCCTTCAAAGCGATGCTGATCCGAGTCCACGCAGCGGCGCCGCGCGCCCCGCCGAGGAGAAGGAGATCGTGGCGCTGCACAAGTGGGCCGAAAATTACCAGCCGACATCTACGACAAGGTTTCGGGCGAGCTGTGCAAGAAGGGCTCTGTGGCGCAATCGACTAGCGCGGTCGGGCTGTTAACCTGAAGGTTGGTGGTCCCCGCTGTCCCTGACAGTGCCGGGAAGCGAAGTTCCCTTCTACCCGGTGCCGGCGAGGAATGGATGAGCACTCAGGGATCCGATGAGGTTTTCAAAAAGACTTTACTTATCACAGGTTCAGGCATACAAATCAGCAAAAGGAAAAACCCAATGCTTAGATTCCAGGCTAGAACCCCAGCCACGTGTAGGCCAAGATGGCGACCACCACGTGCAAAGGCTTTGGGAAAGGAGAGAAGAACACTTCCAAGCAGGGCGACCACTCACAGCGAGCCACAGCCCCAAAGAAGCGCGGGAGAGTGAAAACCGGCTAGTTTATACCCCCTGCAACTCAGGCCTTCCTCCCATTGTTATGGAAAGCAGGGAGTGTTAAATGTCCTTAGATAATCCCTCCCTGCACCCTCACCTAGGCCCTTTAGTATGCTAATGTTTTGAGCCAAATGCCCTTAAAGGAGTCCTGCAACAGATAGTCAGATCCACCTGCCCACATACCAAATTCCACAGGATGCATATGTCATTCCAAACGTTCTCCCTTCTGAAATCCTACATGCCATCTCGTAGGTAAAGAAGGAACTGCATCAGGCCCAAAGTCAGACCCAAACACCTGACTAGCTTGGCTCTTCACACGCTACCTGTCCAAATCAAATTCAACATCAGAATAAAATTAATTAAAATATTCAGCTAAATGCTAGCTAACTAAATGACTTTATATAAAAATAATTATGTATCATTACCAAATAATATTATCTCAGCAATCCAAAATTGATTTTACTGGGAATACTAGTGGTGGGAAATATATACTTGAGGCACAGGTGTTGGCCCATTGTATGACTGAAATCCAATCATGAACAATTGTGAATCCCATGGTGATGCAATGTTTAAAAGGGGGAAGTTGATATTAATCTTCAAAACCAAAAGTGTAATATATTGTGAGACTAAACTAAAAAATTATATGATTTACTTCATCAAAAATGTTGATATAATCTAACAACCTTTTAAAATATACTCTTAAGTGAATTACAGAAAATAATATCTTCAATCTAGTAAAATGAAAATCACAATTAACAAGATCAGAAATATTGCAAGGATAACTGTTCTTAATATTCCTATGCAACATTGTACCAGAAGTCAAAGCCAGAAAAAAAGAAAAGAAAAGAAAACTTAAACTGTATATAAGATGTAAAAACTTTTTATGGAGCATACTTGTTATAAAAAAAATCATAAGAAATTTCACTCAGACACAACATTAAGACAATTAAGAAGGTTTCAGAAATGTGGCATAATTTAGACCAATATACAAAAAATCGATTGTATTCCTATGCACAGAATAAAGAGTACAATCAAGACAGAACTAATATAACTAATGTGTAAAAGTGCCAAAAAGTGAAATTTGGGGGATTAAATTGAATAATGAAGTATAAACCCTGGGAAAATGTACTAAAAGATACGAAAAAACTTCAAAACAGAATATAAAGATTTAAATAAATAAAAAGGCATTTCAAGTGGCTAAATGGAAAGATTTGCTATTGCTAAAATTACAGTAATCCACAAATGGATCAGAAGATTCAAACCAATGTCTGTTGAAAGCACAGCTGCTCTTCTTTTATTTTTTCCCCAAAATAAATACGTTGATCCTAAAACTCTTTTGAAAATGACAGAAAACCAGAGAAATCTCAAAAGTCTTTCCTCAAAAAAATAATACAATTTCAGATAACTTGTAATTTTCATTTTAAGACTCAGTAGGTACCAGAGACATAGTAGTGTGAGTTAGGTCTTTTAGGTGCTTGCCTTGCAGGCAGCTGACCCATGTTTAATCAATGTACTCCATAAAGCCTCATCCCTTAGCCTTCCATGAGTGATACCTAAGTGCAAATCCAGGAGTAAGCCCTAAATTGCTGGATAAGATCCCTAACTAAAAACAGCAAAAGAAACAAAACACCCTCCACTATTATTAATACTGTATAATGCCGTGCTAAAAATACATAGGTCAGTAGATTAAAATTGATAACCCCCAACTATATTTATATATTGCCAACATGTTGCTTTTACAAAGTGAAAAAAAAATCTTTGGATTAAAAAATGTTTAAAAACACATTTTTTTAGGATAGTACAGCATCCATTTAAAAATAACTGAATTTAAACATGCATGACCTTGAAATTTATCCAAGATAGTAATGAATTGATTGTGATTATATAAACCCAAAAAGAAAATATAAGATTGATTTTATATGCTTTAGATCTACATATACATATATAATCTTTGGATAATCAGGCAATTATTTCTTAATATGGCATATAAAGCACAAGTAAAGGAATAATAAATAAATTGATTAAATATTTAAAACTTTGTTACAAGTAAGGGAATATATAAATTGATTAAAATTTAAAACAATACTACGCAGAAGAGAATAAAGCTAGCTTTAAAAATGTATGATTTACATATATATGTATACGTATTATATATACATGTATATGTATAAATATATATAGTTTCTGAAAAGGTCTTTATATTTCTGATAGTTTCCAGATGTTCTTCTGGATCTTTTAAGAATATAGATTTAATAATATTACACCCTTACAACTTAACAGTAGACTAAGTCACTGAATTATTTAAATGGCATTTACTCAGAAGAGAAACTTAAATAGTAAGAACATGAAAATATGGGGCTGGGGTGATAGTATAGTATATAAGGTGTGCTCCTTGCACACAGATGACTGGGTTTAATTCCAGTATCTCATATGTCCCCAAACGCTGCCAGGTGTGATTTCCTCAGTTCAGAACCAAGAGAAACCTCTGAGCACTGTGAATTGTGCTATGCTTCCAACAAAACAAAGAAAATAATCTCAATATCATGTTATTAATATAATGTAAAACAGCTACCTAAAAGATCTTTGCAAGAGCTGTTAGCAGAAATATGGAGAAAATGGTTTCCTTCTACATTGAGGGCAGGAATATAATATCATTCAATAGCTTTAAAATAATTTTGGCATTTTTTCAGTTAAGTATATGGTAGCATTTATCCACAATTTTACTCAGAGGTATTGCATTTGATATTGAAAGGAAAATCCACATAATACTCTGTGAAAATTCATAATGTAATAATATATATGGCTCTGTACTCAGAAATTACTCCTGGTGGTGCTCAGGGGACCATATGGGATGCTGGGAATCTAACCTGGGTTGGTCACGTGCAAGGCAAACACCCTACCACTGGACTATCACTCTGCCCCCCAAAGTTTCTTATCCAGACATAGACATCTGTTCTTTGACTTTTGGGTTCTTCCAAGATTTTGCCAATTGTTCTTGGACTTTGAGTCCTTTCCAAATTTTGTGCTGCAGTAATTGAGATGCAAATGTATTTTCTGCATAAATGTTTGGGGCCCTTGGATTACATGCCAAGCAATGGAATTACTGGATCATATAGAATCTGTATTTCTAGTTCTAATGAAGTGCTGATATTGTTTCCATATGAAATAAATAAGTTAATATTCTAACCAAAAGTGATGAGGATTAATTTTTCACTACATCCATGCCAGTGCTGCTTTTCTTCTTTACTTTGTAATGTCTGGCAGTCTCTCACTGTTGTTCTGATTGGCATTTCCCTGATAATGAGTGATATAGAGCTTTTTATTTATTTATTTTTCAAATAGCATTTTGAGATTTAAGTGTTCTTTGAGAAAATTTATTTTCCTCTTTCTCCAACTCCTGCCTTTGTTTGTGGGGTTGGTTTTATTTTATTTCAATAGTTCTACTTTATCAGTATCCAAGTACTTTAAATATCATGGATATTAACTCTTTATTAAATAGGTGGTGGGAAAATATTTTCTACCAGTGTTTAGAGTGTCTTTCTAGTGAGGAGTGGTCCTCATTTCTTTGAAAGTTCAGAAATTTTCTACTTTGTTTCTCCTTGCTTATATTGGCATGGCTTTTGGGTTAGAATTTTTCTACTTTGTTTTTCCTTGCTTCTGTTGGCAATACTGGTGTGTTAGAATTCTTTAGATAACTTATAACTGCAATGCCATGGACTGTTTTATCTGTTTTCCTTGACATAATTTATATACTTAGGTCTTGATACTGAGTATTTTAATTCCTTTTATTTGACTTTGATAGTGATTTAAGAAAGGGGCCTGAGTCCCTTCCCTCTCTTCCCTCCCTCCCTTCCTTTCTCACTTCCTTCCCTCCTTCCTCACTTCCTTCCTTCCTCAATTCCTTTCTTTCTAACTTCCTTCCCTTCCTCCCTTCTGCCCTGCTTCCCTTCTTTCCTTCCTTCCGCCCATCCTCCATTTTTCCTTCCTTCCTTCCTTCCTCCCTTCTTCCCTTCCTTCTTTCCTTCCTTCCTCCTTCTTTCCTTCCTTCCTTCCTTCCTTTATTTCTCCCTTTCTATCTTCTTCCCTTCCTTATTCCCTTCCTTCCTTCTTTCCTTCCTTCCTTCTTTCTTTCTTTCCATCCTTCCCCCCCTCTTCCTCCCTTCCTTCTTCCCTTCCTTCCTTTGTTACTTCCTTCCTTCATCTCTCTCTCCCTCCCTCCCTCCCTCCCTTCCTTCCTTCCTTCCTTCTTCCCTCTCTCCCTCCCTCCCTCCCTCCCTTCTTTCCTTCCTCCCTTCCTTCCTCCTTGCTTTCTTGCTTTTTTGAAAAATAACTACTAGCTATCCCAACATCTTTTATTGGAGATACCTACCTGCTCTACTTCAAATTTATCCTTTATTTAATCAATGAGTAATTGCCCATATTCCTGGTGATCTGTTTATGGATTCTTAATTCTAGAGTATGGTATTTTTAGCCATAAAAAGAATGAAGTACTACAAATTGCTACAGCTTGAAATTAGTGGAGAGCAAATACTATAAAATTAGAAGGAAAGAAAATATTTTAATAAGTAAAAAGCCATTACAAAGGGCCACATCACTCCATTAATAAAACCTATATAGAATAAATAAATCCAGAGAGGAGACAGTAGTAGCTGACCTCTGGACATAAGTGTGTAATTGGAAGTAAAGAATCTGTGACTGTTTTTTTTTGTTTTCACACAAAGTTTTGAGATATTAAGAAGTGAATTGAAAAAAGAATGCACTGTTTGTTACTAACACATTTTAGAATTTTAACTCATATCTCAAGAAAAGTATTAAAATAAATGGAAATATATGTTTTTGTATTCTTATGCAATATAAGTTGAGATATGATATTAAAATACAGAGATGTAATTTTATTTTATTTGCATACTGGGTCTTACCTGGAAGTTCTCAGGGATCACTTGTGGCTCAGGGACTAACCGGGGTTCCTGAGAAGACTGTGTGCAGGGCAGTTTCCTTACCTGCAGTACTAGCTTTCAATCCTCAAAATTGTAATTAAAAATAGAGACTATAGCATCCACGAAAAGTAATTTTTTTTCCATTTGTATATTCCCTCCTGAATGTCAACATTTAAAAGTCAAGAGAAAATGGGAGAAAAAAAGATTCATTCGGGGTCTAGCAACTTTAAAAAGTGAAAGATTCATGTGCCAACAAACTTCTTGACTGTATGATAATTACAAGATCATCAGTTTTGTAGGGAAAAACAGAGAACAATATTTTTAAGAAAGGTTGGTCACAGACATGAATAGCAGGGTGATCACTGAATTCACTCAGGGACAAATCCTTTGAAAGACTTCCAATGTAATTGTAAATAAATTTAACTGATTAAAATTTCTACATTTTTTCTTTTGGAAAAAGATAGGGAATATTCTAAATAATTTTAGCTATCCTTAACTAGATATGTTTTCTCATTCCTAATATTCAATTCAAGTCTTAATTTGATTTCAAGATGATTTTTATTTATCTAGCCATTTACGAATATGGATGTAAATGCAAAAAAAAGCATTTTATTAAAATTCATTCAGAAAAAATTGAAACAATGTACATAGGACAAATAAGAGTCTTGTATGAAATGTAAAATATAAATCAATACCAATCCAACCAATTTTACATAAATGTTAATATCCTTACTAATGCATTTGAAAAACACAAGCTAAAGACATTAAAACATGGCCAGAAATATGTCACTAAGAAACCTTTTTAAGCATACTCAGTTATATTAAATTCAAAATAATGGGAGAATATCTATCATAACCAATAGTGAAATATATATAAAGTATTATTGACTGACTATATAGTATATAGTATTATATATATAGAATATAGTATTATATTCCAGTGAGGCAAAATAAATCTTGATTAGAGGGAATGTTTCTCCAAATGACAAGAGACACTTTGTAAAATAAAAGGCATTGTTAATATAGAAAATATGAATCTAAATTTTCATTGAGTAATTTATAAAGCATTAAAACATGCTAACCAAAATTAGTATGCCAAAGAAGAGAAAATAACTGATCACCCTCATGTTTTAAAAATTTAAATACTCTACCATTATTTGATTTAGTGAGAATTGGCAGGAAATCAGTAGTTAGAAAACATAAACGTTGAAGAATGTTAGTTTTTTGTTCTAGTTTGATTGCTAGGGGACAGAATTGGTGCTCAGAGATTACTCCTTACTCTGAGCTCAAGAATCACTCTTGGTGGTCCTGAGGGAACCAAAATTGGATGCCAAGGATAGAATCTGGTCAGCTTTACCCGTTGTACATCTCTTTAGGTCCTAAATGTCATAACGATAATAAAGTGCCAATTCTTTCTTAATTTACGTGGTAAACTCGATAAAACATGCCTGAAAGTCTCAGTAAATTTTAATTTTGTGGGAGGGCAGTCACTTCAGAGACCACATGGGGTGCCAGAGATGAAACCCCTGGTAGACTGCATACAGAAAGCACCCTACCCTCTGTGCTAAGGTTCTGGACCCAATTTTAATATTTGTAAAAATAGTACAGGAGAAGTACAGGAGTACTTCTTTTCTAGTACAGGAGAAGTACATAAGAATTAATATTAATTATAGAAATACTCTCCTCAGAGCTCTACCCAGCAGAAGAGCTGATCACAGCCCAGCTCGCGCTGCCGCTTTCATCAATAACACTTGAGTTTTTACGTGACTTTCAAAGTATCCCACCCGCACAGCAGAGCCTGGCAACCTACCTGTGTTGTATTTGACATGCCAAGTACCAGTAACAATTAGAGACCTCATTCCCATGACCTGATGAATGGTTTGAAGCTCTTTATTTTCCTGGAGCTGGATGATGCTCTTGGGCTATCTCATATTTGACAGGACATATTGAGATGTTACTGGTTCCCACTAGAGCAAATCGATGGTATATAGGAAGACAGTGATACGGTGATAGAAATACTTGTAAATCTGAAATATTTTGAAATTTTAAATTATTTTAATACATAATCTATTATTTAAATATTATTGAGAGAAATAAGAAAATAAAAATATAAATGTACAATAAATAGAACAGAAAATATGGTACTTTCCTTGTATGAGGTTGACATCAATGAATACCTGGCCCAGTTGATGTTCCTGTGTCTGTCTACAAGCCAACCTCCAAAACAATCAGTGAAAACAGTGAAAATTATGTAGAATAAAATGTAACCACTGCTTACAGGGAAATATATATATATATATATATATATATATATATATATACATATATATATACATATATATATATATATATACAAATTTTACAGTGGAATAGAAGTCTGCAATCAGTTATCTAAAAGTTAAATTTATGGATGTAGAGTAAAAGGTAAACTCAAAATAGAATAATGTTGGTGGTTAAATGTAGGAATAAACTAAGCATCAGAATTATAATGTGTAAAATCTTTTAAATCACTGTCTGTATCACTGTCTTCCCGTTCATCATCGGTTTGCTCAAGTGGGCCCCAGTAACATCTCCATATGTTCTGTCTCATGCTAGTAGAGCCCAAGGCATATGCTTGCTCCAGGAACATAAAGAGCCACAATCCATTCGGAATGAGTCTATAATTGTTACTGGTATTTGGCATATATATCAAATACAACACAGGTAGCTTGCCAGGCTCTGCCATGCAGGTAGCATACTCTTGTAGGCACCTCTAAGTCCAGCATCTATTGATGAACCGCGGGCCGCAAGCGGCCGCTGAGCCGGCTGCTGATAGACTGGTCTACTGGATGGAGGTCTGACAAGAGAGAAGTCCGGTTGTGGAAAATGGAGGCCCTCATGGAGTGGGGGTCGTCTGGCTTGTTGTGAGGCTCTGCTGGGATGGTGGGCCACGGCTAGAACCCACCATCCCTCCCGGCACCTCGTGAGTGGCTGGTCACAAGGAGAGCCAGTAGCAGCTCTGCCCCATGTCTGCGAGATTTATTTAAAATCTTTTAAATAAATCATTTATTTGAAAAATCTCTAGACTGATTTAAGTTGAAAAGGCACTTAAGGGAAAGAGAGATAACAGTGTGCAAGGCACATGCAGTGTGTCTGGAAGCAGTATCCTCACCCCATATGGTCCCCCTAAGACTGCCAGAAGTGATTCCTGAGTGCATAGCCAAGAGTAAAACCTAAGCACTGCTGGGTATAGCCAAAAAATAGCAACAAAGACATGTGGGTGTGCTTAAGAGACAGGGAGATAGCACAGCAACTAGGGTGGATTGCTAGCATGTGCTTGATCTTTTTTATTCTTGGTACCGCATTGACGGATGCAGCTCTGGAGAACCATAAGCATAAACAAGTGTGTCCCCAGAGGCTCCCAGCACTGCATAGGTATCTGGTAGGCTCTGGCATCCCAATACCACAGTCATAGTAGCACTGCTTTCTGCCGTCCTTGCATTGAACCTACAGCTCAGGTGGTGAAGAATTGTCCTTAGTGTCCCCTGGATCTTCTGAGTACTACTTGGAAACTCTGACAAAGTAAACAAATGAAAAATAAGGACACTCAATTGTTAAAAAATTGTATGTGAAAAATAGGGCATTATGTAGAGCATCCTAAAAGCAAACTGATGTTTCCTACTATTTCTATGTGGTGTATATACACAGTGAAATACTACCCAGTTATATGAAAAGAAAAAATGGTGCTTTTGGGGACAACATCCATAGAACTGGAGACGGTTATGCTAAGCAAAATAGTTCAGAAGAAGAGAGGCAAGTTACAAAAGTATTGCACTTATATGAGGGATATAGAGTTTCAAAACAAGGAAATAACAAAGACAAATAAAAACAAGCCATTAAAAATCTGTCCTCAGAAAAAAAGATTGCTATGTGGAAAGGGGAAGCTGATCTACATAGTAGGAAAGTCTAATTGATTGTGGTGGAGGGATCATGATTTCTGGGAGTGAGTTCTGATGTTGTAACATATTTTGAAGAGAATGTGAAACTGTGTCCCTTAAAACATATTGTCTTATTAAACATTGCTCAGTAAAAAACTAAGAAAATGTCAACAATAGAGATTGAGATTCACATAAGAGAAGAAATCAAATATATATTATATATACGCTATATATAATATATATAAATTGATTTTAACTAGGAATATGGAATTTCTTTTGTGGGAAAAATTAAAGTAAGTTTTAATTTTGAGAATATTAAGGGTAAAAATCCTGAAGTTTTATATTAATATATATTAATAGAATCAAAATAAATATGAAAATGGCATTTTTATATTGAGATATCAATGAACAAAATACATATAAAAATGCTAGCTAATAAGGGCTGTGATTGACTCGCTTTGCAGTATTGTATATCAAGCCTGCTTACAGATTAGCAACTAAGGAAAATATTCTACAAAAAATCAGAAAGTATAAGAAATTAAGCAATTTATTCATTAAAGGCTATGCCTTGTTATAGTATAATCATCTTTAAGGCATCCACCCAAGAAATAAAATCAACTTAAATTCTACACACAGCAAGACATCATAGGAAATTAAGCCTAAAAAAAATTGAGCCTATTTTGGGAAAAACAAAAGCTGACAAAAATCCATTGCCAGCAAACAGACCTAAAGTAAGATCAAATTAAAAGCTCTAAACTTCAAAGACTTTCAGAACTATAAAAATAGAAAAAAAACCCGGATATTTGTCTAAAAAATGAAAAGAAAATATTATAAGAGTTATGGCTCATGCTTTGCATGTGCTGACCTAGTTCTATCCCTGGTACCACATATTCCCCTGATCACAAGTGGAATTGTGGAGGCCCCTTGAGCACTAGTGGGTATACCCAGGGTGGGTAATCCTAAGCACACTGGCAACCAACACTGTATCCCCAAGCACTAGTAATGTATTGCTGGGCCACTTGGCTGAGGACCTATATGCAAAACTGCAGAATACTTGGACAACACTTGAAGTGCTATGATCAAATTCTACATTACTTTTGAAAATTGAGAATGATTAGTCATCAGTGTTCTCTGAACTTTGGGATAATCTCCCTGGTGAATATGTCTTGAAACTTACCTTTTATAAATTATAATAAAATTTTTTATTATACCACCATGAGATATACAATTACAAAGATGCTCATGTTTGAGTTTCAGTCATACAGTGTTCCAGCACCCATACCAGTGCCAATTTTCTACCACCAATGTCCCCAATGCCCTCTCCCCTCCCCCAGCCTGCCTCTATGGCAGGCTCTTTACCTATTCTCTCGCTGTCTCTCTCTCTCTCTCTCTCACTGTCTCTCTCTGTCTCTTTGTCTCTCTCTCTCATTCTCTCTCATTCTCTCTCTCTCAGCTTTTGTTCTTGGGGAAATCTTTTAATTGCTGCTTCAATTTCTGTCGGAGAATGCTGGGTTCCCTGACAATATCTGGGAGCAAAAACAGGAAATCTCAGTGAAACCTCCACTTGTTGAAGAACTTTGGGTTCCCTGACAAAAAATCCAGAAGCAGGGGCAGGGATCCCCTTCTGCCTCACGGGATCAGCAGCCAGCAGACATAGAAAGACTCACGAATCCAGTGAAGTCTCAAAAGGCTTTACTCACACTTGTTCTGGTATACAATTCAGCAGTAAAAAATCCCAGATTTTAGGTTCCTAGCTGGGTCTTGGCCACGTGTAGGTTTAGAATCCTAGGCCAAGATGGCCTCTACCACATGCTAAGGCTCAACAGGGAAGAGAGCAGAGAAGAGGAGAGCAGAGGCAGAGGGCGAAGAAGAAGAGAGGAGGGCACAGATGAGAGCAGGTTTGATATCTTTAAAGCCCTGACTGGCCCACATTAGTGGAAAGCCGTTCTGTCAATTCCCTCAGGTATGCCTCTGCCAGGACCTCACATAGTCACATTAAAATATTAATATTTCCCCAGCCAAAGCTGCAAGCACTTGGTTTTCTAGCAGGCCCTATGGAGGAGGGGGAAGGGCATGGATCTGTACCAATGGATATTCTACAGCCAGGTATATATTTCTTCAAGCCTTCCCAAGAATCTCATCTTTACTTAATAGTTGTTTTGTATATTGTTGCAGGACTCCTAAGGGCCGCTGCATCTGCTCTGGATTGCCTCCCGAAAATCACTCCGTAGATAAGGGGGTAGTCTAAATGTGGCAGTTTATCTGACCATGTATGCTGTACTAGCTGGTATAAATATTCTCCCATGCTATCACAATCATCGTGGGACTAGCTAGATCTTACCAACATATTAGCCTGGCCACGTAAGGACACCTAAGTAATTAGACCAGAGAGAAATGCTGTTTGCTTCCAAACAAACAAGCATGGCTCCCTGATAAAATATAAAACTACAATGAAGTAGAGGAGACTTGTGAAGGCTTGGAGAAATATTTAACTGGCATTGGTGTTGATCTTTGGTACAGTGACATGCCATCTCAGAAACCCCCTTCTCTACATTTCAAAGGCATTCCCGGCTCAAAACATTAGCACAGTAAAGGCCCTAGGTGAGATGCAGGGAGGGACTACCTAAGGGCATTGGACCCTCCCTGCTTTCCATAACAATGGGAGGAAGGTCTGAGTTGCTGGGGGTATAAACTTGCCGGTTCCCCCTCTCCCAGGCTTCTTCTTCCAGGTGGAATCTCACCTTGTAAGCGTTTTTCCCCTTGGAAGATATACACGTGGTGGTCACCATCTTGGCCTACACGTGGCTGGGGTTCTAGCCTGGAATCCTAAGTATCGGGTTTTTCCTTTTGCTGATTTGTATGCCTGAACCTGTGATAAGTAAAGTCTTTTAAAACCTCATCGGATCCCTGAGTGTTCATCCATTCCTCGCCGGCTTCGGAGGTAGAAGGGAACTCGCTTCCGGCACTGTCGGGGACCCCCGCGGAGCGCCCGACAGTATATTAGCCTTTAAATTTATTAGAGAGCCACACTCACTTGCTTGGAGGCAAACAGCATTTCTCTCTGATCTAATTATAATTAGATTGTACTTAGAGATCCAACGTGGCCAGGTAAATATACTGGTAAGATCTATCTAGTCCCACAATGATTGTGGTAGCACGAGAGAAAATATTTTACCAGGTAGCATAGAATACATGTTAAGATATTTTTCCACATAGAGTCACAGATTCAAACTGTTTTCTGCCCCTATTTACAAAGTGGCCAGCAGGAGGTAACTCCAGGCAAGCTGCAGAGGCTCTGGGCAACAATGTGCAGCCACAGATTTCCATTTCCATGGGAAGAGTTTAGGTCTTCTGCTACTTCAAATTCACATCAAGAGACTATGAGATTGTATGTGTCATTTTATGTATCAGGAGATTGAATAATTCTAAAATGTATTCATTCACATTTTTTCTGGGAGTGGTCCCCAAGCATCCTGAGTACTGTTTGGGTACCCCTGTTCCCCAACATTCCTAAACTTTCTCTAAGAAGAAACAAGCAAAATGTAGCCAATAAATAAATAATGAAGACTTGTAAGAGTAAGCAGTAATGTGAAAGTAGGAAAAGAAATTGAATAGAGGTTTTCAATGTTTGGTTCCCAGAAACCTCTATCTGTATCACCCAGAAAAAATTCAACATAAATGCAGATTCATCAGCCTTACATAAAACATGTTCATTCATAAACATTTATTATTTTAACAAATGCTCCAGTGAGACTGATGTATAGAGATAGGAAAAATGATTGAAGTAATTTGGTAAAGACATACTGGTTTCTGTTTCTACATTATAGAGGATTAATCTATTTCAAGTACTATTCAGACAGAAGGAGGACTGTAGCCAACAGGTAATTGTCTCTAACCTCTGATTTCGCATTAAAACAGCTGAAACAGTTGAAAGTCCTAGCTAATTAGTAGATTGACCTCAGTGTTTAGGAGGTCTCAATTCTTAAACCATGCCCCACAACTAAGAAATCTTTCCCTAGACATATTAACTCTCATTTTAGAATTACATATTAGATTCTTATCACAGTTAGCTACTTGACCCAGTATTATTTGAAGAGTATAACTTCAAATTCTGTTAACCCCTTTCAATCTAATTAAAACATAATTCAGAAGGTCTTCAGAAACCTCCTGGTTGAATTTGTTAGGTTTGAAAAAATAGCTGAAGGGGCTGTTTGACTGCCGATGTAAAGTTTGAGGTCAGGTGACTGTGAATAACAATAATAATAGGAGTACTTATTGAAGTAATGACTGTAAGTCAGATTCTGTTTGGAAGGCCATAGCAATCTTTATATCTAGAAGTTAGATGTTTTGTTTTTGTTTTATTGGAGGGTGTTTTGAGGACACACCCAGTGCAGTTCAGGGCTTTGCTTTAGGTTCTTTGCACAGGAATCGCTTCTGGCAATGCTCTGGGGAATATGTTGGGGTGCTGGAGATTGAATTTGGTCTGCTGCATGCAAGGCAAACACCCTATCCATTGTACTGTTGCTCTAGATGCTACATGTTTTATTTCTTAAGTTCATAAAAGTAACCAATGGAGAGAGGTCAGGCTGGAGCATACCCAGGTGTGCTCAGGGCTTAATAGTGACTCTGTGCTCAGGATCCACTCCTGACTGGGTTTCGGGAATCCTAAGGGATGCCTAAGAGAAACCTGCATCAGTCACATGCACTGCAAGTGCCCTACTTACTGTTCTTTCTCTCCAACCCTTTACATTCTACAAATAAAATTTTAGTTATTTTTTTCCATTCATAGATTAAAATTGTAAATGATGGGGCCGGAGCGATAGCCCAGAGGGTAGGGCGTCTGCCTTGCACGTGGCCAGCCTGTAACGGCCCAGCCAGGTTTGATCCCAGGCATCCCATATGGTCCCCGAGCACCGCCAGGAGTAATTCCTGAGTGCAGAGCCAGGAGTAACCCCTGAGCATTGCGGAGTGTGACCCAAAAGGAAACAAAAAATTGTAAATGATGCTAGTCTATGGATTGTGGATTGTGAGATTCTTAAAAGTTTCCAACTTAATTATGAATGGGATACTGAAAGATTACACACATATGGTGAAATTACTAAAATTATCTAGGTAAGAGGCAATGAAGACTTAAACTGTTTTAAAAAGGACTTTAAAAGGTGAATAAGAAATAAGAGACTTAGAAGTTTCTGTGTTATAGCAGGTAAAACTGAAAGAAAGAGAAACGCTGAAGGTGACTACAGCTCTTGAAATCTTTAAGCAATTAATAATTGGTTACACTATTCATAGGAAGTTATTTCACTTGATAACATTATTGGAGAAGGAAGGAACTGAAATAAGTCCCTGCCACCATCATCCTCCTTATAGTGAATTCCAAGTCACTAATAAAACACCTGCTTCCATTCCAAAAAAAATTCACAAAATGAAATGAGGTTACTCTGAGATACCTTTCAGCTCTAGAATTTGATATTACAGAAATAGATTTGAAATTAGAATAACAGTGACAACTACTGACATAATAGGAATCCATAAATGTTAACATTAATAATAAGTTAAAATATTTCTCTATGAAATTCATATATATTTTAACATGGCATTGATAGACATACAAATACAAAACAAAAATTTTACCGAGGAAACTGTTTCGTTTGTCCCTTGTAGCAATTTGATGACCTTTGGTTTCCTGGCTTTCATGTTACCCAGCAAGAATAACTTCGTAATATCCTTTTACAAAATTGTTTTATATCCAGGCACATCTTCCAGTATCCCAGCCTATAGGCTTTTTAGAGTTCTGAGTGAAGTGCAAACAGCTCTTACTATATAGCAATAAAAACTTTTCTTCTAATTTCCTTGGAAAAGTTTAAATTGTTCTTCTCTTTTGCACTTCCTTTGAGCAATGTGGTCTTTAAAATCAGTGACTCCAGTAATAAATACAGTCAGAGAAAAGAAACTGACTGAAGGTCAAGATGTATCAATATGTACGGTATTTTTTCCCTAATATTTTGGTATACTACCATTTGATTTTCTAAACTAACTTCAAAATTTACATAATGGAGAATGCAAATACTTTAGAGAACATGTTTTCTTCAGTGATATATAAAAGAACCCAGATTACGAGACCAAACTTTATAGAAACACATTACTGTCATCTTTATTCTATGGGTGTTTTTTTTTCTCACTCTTCAAACCACTGTATTGCTGGTGGAAGTTTTCTTTTACCAAATTGCTATTATTTGTGAAGTGGTTTTATGTAATAGGCTAATAATTGTTTACAAGCATGCAGAGATTTATAAATTTTAGGAGTGCAATGTTACCCTATTTACTCTATTGCTGATTATATATCACATTGTGATCAAAGATTTGCTTGTATTTTTTCCAGTTTTCATACAACAATTCAATTTATTTATTTAAGTGATTTAGTCACCTCAAAATTAAAGTTATTCGTGATTGGGTTTCAGGAATACAACATTTAAATATCAATTCCTTCACCAGTGTCCACTTTTCTCGACCGTGACTCCTTTGTTCTATTAAGTCCCACCCACCAATCAGGTTCTAAAACAGGCTTACATCGATGCACCTTGGTTTCCAACACTGTTGCTGATAGGGTTTCATGCATAAAATTTTACCACCTTTCAGCACCACCTCCTAATCCCTTTCTCCTGCATAGGTGCTGTCTCCTCCCGGTCCTATCTCCCAGCCTCCTTGAATGGCATATTCCTACTGAATACCAGGTCTGATGTCATTTCTGCTATATATGGGTATTTGCTACACCTCTATTATGTTTTTTTATATCCCCCATATGAGAGGAGCAATCTGTGTTGAATCTCTCTCCCTCTCACACAGAGCATTTTTAAACTGTTAGCCTTTCCTCTCTCCTACTCTTTAATCCTACTAAAATTATGAGAATTTATCTTTTTTGTTGTTTACTTTGATATACTCCGCAATATAACTTTCCATAATACAGGTCAATCTGTACTGCCTGTATAATTTCTTTTATGTTCTGCCCTCTATCTAGAACAATTATTTCTTTCTTTTCCTATCTAAATCATGGAACCTTTTAAAAGCATTTTAGATGTCCATCTTCTGTGACTCCTCCCCAGTATATTCTGTAATTCTGTTCAATTACATTGTAGGATAAAAATTACTTGTATAACAGATATAAGTGCATGATGATAAATGTAAACACATCCATTATTTGATCCATTAATTTTATTATTTCTGTTTTATCCCAATTAGATTTTTCCTCCAAATCTATAGAAAATATGTACTTTAACCATTTTAGCAAATTGTTTACAAGGTGATGGGTATACTTATGATTTATACCTTTATTATTATTTTTTGTGTCACTGCTGCAATTATAATAACTTAACACAATACCGTATACCTACTGCTGCATGCCTATTTAATAATGAGCCAATTTAAATAACAGTCTTTTTGTTCATGTTCAAAAAATATATAAGCACTATGTTTTTAACAATACTACATTTTAAAAAATATAACAAATTTATGGAATTAAATATGAAGCTACAAAATAATCTACCTAAAAGTTCCAATGAGGATTAGGGGATATAACTCAAAGGGATGAAATGTATGCTTTGCTTGTGAGAGGTTCAGGTTCATTCCAAGACAAAACATCATGCTCTGAGTAATACACTGGGTGTGACCCCCACCAGACAAATCAATAAGTAAATAAAGTCCCTATGATATGCAATAGTTTTTATTTTTCTGTTGCATATCTAGAGGGGGCTGTCACATATCTAGTTTGACTCTAGAATTCTATTTTATTCTAGAACTAACCAAGTGTTAATCATCTCTGTTTTGGGGAAAATGCAATATAGCTATTCTAATTGTGAAATACTAAAGAGGAATAACACAAAGTCAAACATTTATGAGCATCTTGTTAATATCATCAAATCTTTTAACATTGTGTTGATTAAGGCCTGTGATAAAGCAAAACACCAATTCAGGAGCAGAAGAGACCAAGACATGAATGTGAGTTTGAACATACATATAACTCAATCAGGGGACACTGAGAACAATAATTCACGTTATAACAAGGAAGCAGAAAAAGAAAGCTGATTTCCTGTCAGTTCTGCCATTTTGTAGTTTCACTTTAGGGAAATTGGTAAATTAAAAGCTAATAAAGGCACAATAATGAAAGTGATATTGTAATAGTCTTCCACACTGGTTTAAGGGAATTTGTTTATATTTATAAATTATTAAGAATATCCATTAATTATTGACTATTAATTTTTCTATAACTTATTTATTAATAATAAGTTCAAGAAAAGGTAATAGTTAATTTAAATGTTTCATGCAATTCAATGTCCCTGGTAGAATTCAAATTGTGTATCAGATTTAAAGAAGTAATAATTACTTTAACTTTTTTCTCAAATAAATATGAATAGACCATAATTTTAATTTCTCCATGGTAACAATCTTTTTCATAATTTCAGAGTATTGGTTTACTGTTGGTTCAGCATAGAGCATCTTACAGCTTTATTTGTTTGTTTCCTTTGAGCAATCACATCAATGTTGGTAGTATTGGCATAATATTTCTTTCCTTTTTAATTTATTTAAAACTTTTTATTATACCACTGTGAGACAAACAATTACAAAGGTGTTCATAATGGGTTCTTGGTAATACAGTATTCCATCACCAATCCCTCCAGCAGTGCCCCATTTCCACCACCAATGTATCCCACACCCTCCCGCCCACACCCAGGCTGCCTCAATAGCAGGTAACCCTGTTTCCTCTCTTCTCTCTCTCTCTCTCTCTCCCTGTCTCTGCATCTCTCTCCCCCTTTTTTAAATATTGTGGCTAGCCCTGCTGATATTTAGAGTTTATCACTTAAGTCATTTGTGTATATTCAATGGTGAGTTTTAGTCTGCCATTACCATGTCCCACACTTAGTATATATGGGTATTTGATACACCTCAATTTTGTTTTTTTATATCCCTCCATATGAGAGGAGCAATCTGTGTTGAATCTCTCTCCTTCTTACAAAGAGAATTTTTTAAACTGTTAGCCTTTCCTAACACTGGTATCTATTTATATCCTATGAATGAATGCAGTCATTCTATATCTGTCCTTTTCCTTCTGACTAATTTTACTCAGCATGATAGTCTCCATGTCCATCCATCTGCAGGTAAATTTCATAATTTCGTCTTTTCTGACAGCTGTATAGTATTCCATAGTGTAGATGTACCACATTTTCTTTAGTCAGTCCTCTGTTTTCCAGCATTTAGGCTGTTTCCAGATTCTAGCTATTGTGAATAGTGCAGAGATGAATAAAGAAGTACAGATAGTGTTTCTGTGTTTTTCAGTCTCTCGGGTATATTCCCAGGAGTGCTACTGCTGGATCAAATGGGAGCTCAATATCTAGTTTTCGGAGGAATGCCCATATCGTTTTCCAAAAGGGCTGGACCAGTCGGCACTCCCACCAACAGTGGATGAGAGTCCCTTTTTTCCCACATCCATGCCAGCACCAGTTGTTCTTGCTGTTTCGGATGTGTGCCAGTCTCTGTGGTGTGAGATGGTACCTCATTGTTGTTTTGATTTGCATCTCCCTGATGATTAAAGATGAAGAGCACTTTTTCATATGCCTTTTGGCCATTCGAATTTCTTCTTTTTGGAAGCTTCTGTTCATTTCTTCTCCCCCATTTTTTGATGGGGTTGGCTGTTTTTTTTCTTGTGAAGGGCTACCAGTGCCTGATATATCCTGGATATTAACCCCTTGTCAGATGGGCATTGGGTGAATATTCTTTCCCACTCTGTGGATTGTCTTTGTATCTTGGTCACCGCTTCTTTTGAGGTGCAGAATCTTTTCAATTTTATATAATCCCAATTGTTTATCTTTGCTTCCATTTGCTTGGTCAGTGGGGTGTTGTCTTTAAAGAAATTTTTGGTTTCGATGTCGTAGAGTGTTTCTCCTATGATTTCTTCGATGTACCTTACAGATTCATGTCTGATGTTGAGATCTATAATCCATTTTGATCTGACTTTTGTGCATGGCATTAGAAGGAGGTCTAAGTTCATTTTTTTACACAGAGCTTCCCAGTTTTCCCAATACCATTGGTTGAAGTGGCTTTCTTTGCTCCACTTAATATTTTTTTGCTCCTTTATAGAAGATTAAGTGGTTGTATATTTGAAAGTGTGTTTCAGGATATTCAGTTCTATTCCATAGGTCTACGGGTCTCTCTCATTACCAATACCACACTGTCTTAAATACAACTGCAGTGTAGTAGAGCTTGAGGTTGGGGAAAGTGATACCTCCCAACTTATTTTTCCCAAGAATTGCTTTAGCTATCCGTGGGGGTTTATTATGCCATACAAATTTCAGGAGTGTTTGTTCAATTTCTTTGAAGAACATCATGGGTATCTTTATAGGGACCACATTGAATCTGTATAAATCTCTAGGGAGTATTACCATTTTGATAAGGTAAATCCTTCCAATCCATGAGCAGGGAATGTGTCTCCATTTCCTAAGGGCCTCTTTTATTTCCTGAAGTAAGGTTTTATAGTTTTCTTTGTAGAAATCCTTTAAATTCTTTGTCAAACTGATTCCTAGGTATTTGATTTTCTGCAGTGCAACTGTGAATGGGATAGTTTCTTTAATGTCGCTTTCTTCTCTTTCGCTGTTTGCATATAGGAAGGCCATTGAGTTTTGGGTATTGATTTTGTACCCTGCCACTCTACTATAGGAATGTATTATTTCTAGGAGCCTCTTGGTAGAGAGTTTCAGGTTTTCCAGGTTAAATATCATGTCATCTGCAAATAGTGACAACTTGGCTTCTTCCCTTCCTATCCTGATGCCCTTAATGTCTTTTTTCTTCCCTGATTGCTATGGCAAGTACTTCCAGTACTATATTGAATAGAAGTGGTGAGAGTGGGCAGCATTGTCTTGTCCCTGATCTTAAGGGAAGGCTCTCAGCTTTTCCCCATTGAGAATGATGCTCACTGTCAGCTTGTGTAGATGGCCTGGATTATATTGATGAAGTTTCCTTCAATCCCCATTTTATGGAGAGCTTTTATCATGAAGGGGTCGTTGAATCTTGTCAAATGCCTTCTCTACATCTATTGATATGATCATATGATTTTTATTTTTCTTTTCGTTGATATGATGTATTATGTTGATTGACTTGCAGATGTTGAACCATCCTTGCATTCCTGGGATGAAACCCACTTATTCATGGTGTATAATCTTTCTATGACTCTATGAATTCTATTTGCTAGTATTTTGTTGAATATCTTAGCATCTGTGTTCATCAGGGAGATTGGTCTGTAGATTTCCTTTTTTGTGTAGGTCCTCTTTAAAAGGTTTAGTAGAATACACTGGTGAATCTATCTGGACCTGAGCTTTTGTTTTTGGGGAGAATTTTGATTACTGATTCCATCTCTTCGATTGAGATAGGTTTGTTGAGGTATTCCAAATCTTCTTGTTGCAGACTTAGGAGGCTATAGGAATTCAGAAATTTGTCCATTTCTTGTAGGTTTTCTTGTTTCGTGGCGTACAGATTCTCATAGTAATCTCTAATGATCTTTTGAATTTCTGTCCGTTTCTGTTGTGATGTCCCTGTTTCCATTTCTGATTCTATTTATTTGGGTTCTCTCTTTTCCTTTTCTTACAAGTCTTGCAAGTGGTTTGTCAATCTTGTTTATTTTTTCAAAGAACCAGCTTTTGGTTTCATTTATCTTCTGGATTGTTTTTCGACATTCCATCTCATTGATTTCTGCTCTAAGTTTTATTTTTTCTTTCTTTCTACTTGGGTTGGGCTCCTTTTTGTTGCTCACTCTCTAAGATCTTAAGTTGTGATGTCAGACTGTTTGTGATGGCCTTTTCTTCTTTTCTGATGAATGCTTGAAGAACTATGAACTTGCCTCTTAACACTGCTTTTGCTGTATCCCACAAGTTCTGGTAATTTGTGTCTTCAGTCTCATTTGTTAGCAGGAATCTTTGGATTTCCTCTTTGATTTATTTTATGACTTGCTGGTTGTTCAGCAGTGAGCTGTTTTGTTTCCAGGTACTTGGTATTGGTCTCCATTATTGTGTACAATTAACTTCTATTTTTCAGTGCATCATGGTCTGAAAAAATAGTTAGCACAATTTCTATCTTCTTGATTTTATGTAGGTATGAGTTATGGCTCAGCATGTGATCTATTTTGGAGTATGTTCCATGTGCACTGGAGAATAAAGAGTATTCAGCTTTTTGGGGATGAAATGCCCTGTATGTGTCTACCAGCCCTCTTTCTTCCATTTCTTCTTTTAGGGCCAATATTTCCTTGGTAAGTTTTAATCTTATTGATCTATCCATGGTTGATAGAGCAGTGTTGAAATCTCCAACTACAATTGTGTTGCAGTCAATGTCTTCTTTAAAGTCTATTAGTAGTTGTTTTTAGTATTTTTCTGGATCCTTGTTGGGTGCATATATGTGAAGTAGCGTGATTTCTTCCCTGATATATGTATCCCTTGGCTATTAAGAAGTGACCTTCACTGTCCCTTCTGACGGTTCTTCAGCCTGAAGTCTATGTTGTTGGATACCAGTATGGCTACCCCAGGCTTTTCGGATGGGTTGTTTCAGTGAAGGATTGTTTTCCAGTCTTTTATTTTGAGCCTGTCTTTGCTCGATTGGTCAGGTGTGTTTCTTGAAGGCAGCAGAATGTCGCATTCAATTTTTTGATCCATTTTGCCACTCTGTGTCTCTTAACTGGTGCATTCAGGCCATTGACATTGAGAGAGATTATTGTCATGGGATTTTGTGCCATCTTTCTGTATAGGTTGGTTGTTCTTTTGGTTTTGTCTCGTGTTAGAATAGATCTTTCAGTCCTTCTTTTAAGGTTGGTTTTGAGTTTACAAAGTTCCTAAGCTGTTGTTTATCCAAGAAGTTATATATCTGTCCTTCAAATCTGAGTGAGAGTTTAGCCGGATAAAGAATTCTTGCTGAGGCATTCATTTCATTGAGTTTTTTTTACTATATCCCACCACAGCCTTGGAGGCATATATAATATATATATACATATATATATATATATATATGTATATATTATATGCACTTATTGGGTGTATATATATGTATATATATATATATATATATATATATGCACCCAACAAGTTTCCACTGGCTTGGAGTGTCACTACTGAGAAGTCTGCTGAAAGTCAAATGGATGTTCCTTTGTTTACAATTTCTTTCTTTGATCTTCTTGCCTGAAGAATTATGTCTCTGTCTATGGCATCCATCATTTTGACTAGGATGTGTCTTGGGGTCTTCCTATTGGGGGTCTCTTCTTGCTGGTACACGTCGGGCTTCTTGGATCTGGCTGCCTTCATCCTTTAAGTCGGGGAACTTTTCAGCCAGGATGTTTTTAACTGTTTTAATTTCCTTTGGGGTTACTATCCTGTCCCTCTGGGACTCTGATGATTCTTATATTGTTCCGCCTGGCTTCATTCCATTGTTCTGTGTTCCATTGCTGATCCATTTTCAGGTCTTTTCATCTTATGTAGTTCTCTGAGTGCTTTCTGCAGCTCATCTTCAGTCTCACTGATTCTCTCTTCCGCTACTGTCATCCTACTGTTGAGAGCTGCTATTGTATTTTTCATTTCATCTACTGAGTTTTTAAGTGATGATATTTCTATTTGCATGGATCTCATTTCTGCTCTCATTTCCTCCTGTAATTTATTGACTGCCCTTTCGACTGCTAGGTTTATGTTCTCCTGTAGTTTATTGGACATCTGCTCCATTTTTTCATAGAGCTCATTAAACATCCTACCAATTTCTTCTCTAAATTCTTTGACAGAGAGATTATGCACATCTGCATTCTTTGTTGAGTCTTCAGGGTTGATTTCTTCATATGTTCTTCGAACTGGTGATCTGCATTGGTTCCCCAGGTTGTTGCTGTGTTCAGGGATAGATTCCTCTAGCATACTGTTTCTTTTTCTTGAGGATATTACCCTCCTTTGGTGTTGAATTTCCTAGTTTTTTGTATTAATAAATGGCCACGTGAGTGGCCACCCACCAGGCCAGCTGCACCCCCTGAGAGAATACCTGAGGTGGAGACAGGCTGGTGTGAGAGTTCAAAATGTCCATTTACTTCCACTTCCGCTCGCACTTCTGGGGTTTGTAGTTCCACCATTTGCCTAGGCCTGGGGCTCTACCATGACCCAGGTGCTGGCCCAGGGAGCCCTGGTAACAATCTTGATATGAAGACCTTTGTTATCAATGATGGATGGGAAGAACTTGGTTATAAATTAAATAATAGTGTCATTAGAAATATAAAATAACATAAATATGAAAGATCTTTTTGAGTTTAAGTGTTAACCAATATAAAATTTTCCATTTTCTTCAATAAGTTTTTCATTACTTTTTATTATGTTTTCCAAAATTTGGTGTTCTAAGATTTCTCTAGAGGGAAATTCCAGACAAAAAGCTAATTAAATATGATTTACTTATAAATGAATGGACATGGAGAGTATCATGCTAAGTGAAATTTGATGGAAAAGGACAGATATAAAATGACTGCATTCATTTGTGGAATATAAAAAGATCTCATCAAGACCTACCCTGCAGAAGTATTTTTTCAAGTTCGCCCCAGGTATACTGATCCAGAGACTCACAAACCTGGGTTAGAGCTGCTACTTGCTCTCCCTGTGCCTAACTGATTACGAGGCATTTGGAGGATAGTGGCATTGGCCCACCACCACAGCAGAGTCTCGCAAGAAGCCAGAGAACCACCCACACCATGAGGGCTGCCATTTTCCACATCCAAACTCCCCTCTCCTCAGAACTCGACCCAGCAGAAGAGCTGATCACAGGCCCGCTCGTGCAGTTGTGTGTTTAATCAATAAGTGCTGGAGATCAGAGATGACTGGAAGAGTATCCCTCCTGCACGGCAGAGCCTGGGAAGCTACCCATGTCGTATTTGATATGCCAAAAACCAGTAACAATTATAGACCTCTTTCCCATGACCTCATGGAGTGGTTTGAGGTTCTTTATGTTCCTGTAACAAGCAGATGCCCTTGGGCTCTACTAGCATGTGACAGGACATGTAGAGATGTTACTGGTGCCTGCTTGAGCACATCGATGATAAACGGGAAGACAAGTGAAGTGATACAAGTGAAAAATAGTATTAGATTAATATCCAAGACCAGGGAAAATAGGGTCCAGGAGAACTTGGTTGAGTTTTAGGCATATAATATCCTAGTACTAATTCCCACCACCACTGTCAACTTCCCTCCACCAGGATTACCCTCCCAATCCTCACCAAAAAAAAAAAAAAAAAACAGAAAAAACAAAGTTAATAGTGGGAATATATGAGTAACAATGTGAAAGTTATATTAGAAGAGATATATTTGTTATAATCATTAAAGGTAACTCAAAGCTATGTCAGTGCAATATCATAGACAGTAGACTGGATGTCTTGCATCCCAGATAAATTCTTGACATACCATATGGTCCCTAAACTCTGACAAGAGTGATCCCAACTAGATAGCCAGGAGCATTTTGATTATGGCCCAGACCCTACCCTCAACCAAAAAAGGAAAAAAAAGTAATAAGTGACTCAAAACATTCTGAAAGAGTCTCAAAATAAATGAACTTTGCTGAATAACAGGAAATATTTACACATGGTTCATCAGGCAAAGAACTAATCCCAAGCTAAACAAAGCATTTTATAAGGTTTAACAATAAAAATAAGGAGAGTAATTGAACATACATTTCTTCTGAGAGTTGAGAAAGACGTCCAACAGACATATAAAAAGAAGAGTCCATCACCACTGGTTACCAGTGAAATGCAATTCAAAATGACAATGAGAAATCACCTTATCACATTGAGATTTGTAGCAAAAAGAATAGAAATAACTAATGATAGTTCATGCCTGTGGGACTGTTGTGTGGATCAGGTATATGGAAATGAGTGTAAAGAGTTCTCTAAAACTTAAGAATAGGATTTTCATATAGATTCGGTGATTACCCTCTGGACATGTACAACAAGAACTCTGAAATGTCAGTACAAAAAAGATATATGTGCAGCTATGTTCATTACTTTGTTCACTATAGCCAAGATTTGGAAACAATCCAGAACTCTTGGAGTCTGGAGTGGGAGTAAATCCTTAGCACTGTTGTGTGAAGAGAATAGATATAGGTTAATCTCTTAAACTGGTAGCCCAATACCTACATGGGTTTACATATCTATGTCATGTCACCTTATCTTTTCACATAAATTTGTACCTAAAATTTAAATTATTTGAGGAAGAGTTAAAATATAATCTATAGTAACATACATATGAATATTTAAAAGACCATTACATTAAAAAATAGATCACAGAACATTTGATTTTGTTGAAAATTGTTGTAATTTGGGGCTGGAGCGATAGCCCAGCGGGTAGGGCGTTTGCTTGCAGGCGGCCAGCCTATGCCGGCCTGGGTTCAATCCCCAGCATACCATATGGTCCCCAGAGCACAGCTAGGAGTGATTCCTGAGTGCAGAGCCAGGAGAAACCCCTGAGCATTGCCGGGTGTGACCCAAAAAAGAAAAAAAAAAAAACCAAAATTGTTTTAATTTATTTCAAAATAGGGCATTTAAAGTTTATGAACATAATTATTCATAAAACTGTTTACAATTAAATAATCTGTATATTAATTAAAATATTTTTACAAATTAAATATTAATAATAAAAAAATCTGTCACAAAATTTGTCTGTATATAACTAATATTACCGCAAGAAAATTGCTTCTTGTTTTATGTAAAATGTAAGGGCCTAATGTCATTTTTTGATTAAAATTAATTTTATTTATGTGCATAACAGTACTAATTGCTCTCAGTGTTGTCACCTATAAATGGCAATTTATGTCTCTGAATGATCCAGTAGGTGACTACTCTATAGATCTATGGTGTCAAATAAAATTTAAGACTTTGATTAATTCTGCACTTATTTATTATAGGTTTATCCTAATTGTCATCAATTCACCTGTCACCTGTCTTCCCGTTGATCATCAATATGCTCGAGTGGGCACCCAGTAATATCCCCATATGTCCCGTCACATGTTAGTGTAGCCCAAGGGCATCTGCTCCCTCCAAGAAAATGAAGAGCCTGATATTGAGATCTTTAATCCATTTTGATCTGATTTTTGTGCATGGTGTTAGACCAAAAATACGCAGCGGAAACACCATCCCTACTTTTATGTTCATAGCAGCATTATTCACAATAGCCAGAATCTGGAAGCAACCAGAGTGCCCGAAAATCGATGACTGGATAAAAAGCTTTGGTACATCTACACAATGGAATACTATGCAGCTGTTAGGAAAAATGAAGTTATAAAATTTGTCTATAAATGCATTCACCTGGAGAAGATTATGTTGAGCGAAATTAGCCAGAAGGAGAGAGACAGATACAGAATGACTGCATTTATCTGCATAACATAAATATATATGTACATATTATGATACCAATATCCAAGGTCAAGTGAAACATATATCAGGAGGTCTTGTCAAAGGTGGAAATTATCACAAACGTGTGGGAGTCAGAGGCTAGGTAAGACAGAAAATGGAACAGTGTGCTAACAATTGTCGAGGGTACTAATGCCAAACTAGAACTGAGCATTAAATAGAGGCAAAAAAGATACACATGACAACCCTTTAATGTATGTTCTGTAATCCATAGTCTGGATGGAAGGAAAAGAGAAAGAGAGAGAAACGGAAAGAAATAAAGAACCTGCCATGGAGCAGGGCTGAGGGAGGGGGAGGGAACCGGGGACGTTGGTGGTGGGAGATGGGCACTGGTGGAGGGATGGGTGCTGGAACACTGTATGACCAAAACCCAAATTTGAACTTTTTAATTGTATATCTTTGTAATTGTAAAAATAAAAAATTAAATTAAAAAAAAAAAGAAAATGAAGAGCCTCAAACCATTCCATCAGGTCATGGGAATGAGGTTTATAATTGTTACTGGTATTTGACATATCAAATACGACACGGGTAGCTTGCCAGGCTCTGCCGTGTGGGTGGGATACTCTTGTAGTCACCTCTAATATTGAGCATTTATTGATGAACCGGGCTTGTGAGCAGAAGAGCTGGGTGGAGCTCTGACGAGAGGGGGAGTCCAGATGTGGAAAATGGTGGCCCTTACTTTTTCAAAATTATCTAATTATCTTTTATTATGAAGACAACGTTTTTAATAAAAATTGTTTCCTTCATAATCTTGAAGAAGCTCTATCAAAGAACCTACCCTAGACTGAAACCAATTTATTAAAGATGCACTTTCCAGCTGTAACTTAAATATTGCAAATTTTGCCACCTCTCTAACCAATGAAATTGACTTGTTTTCCAGTACTTACTGATAAAAAAGATCAGCTTTAAATAAACATTTATAAATATATTTGCTCTTTTGAAAGGAAAAATTCTGGTAAAAGGTGAAAAAATTTGTACTCAGGGTTCATTTATGAGCTTTTTAAATGCTATAAACAAAATAAGGATTTAAAAAAGATAATTATAAATATAGGTGTACCTCAATTCTTAGGGACTTATAAAAAGTATACATAAAATATTAATAAATATTCAGATAGAAAGAATTTTATAACATTATAATATACCCAAAATTGTGTTTAATTTCCATGATCACATATACAGGATTATATATATGTATATATATATATATATATATATATATATATATATATATATATATATATAGTTCCAAGCATAGCTCTTTCGATATCTTTTGGGAAACCCAAACAGCATTCTCATCCTGCTTTTGTAGGGCCCAGGTCTCTGAGGCCTATGTTATTGCAGGGAGAACAGTGGAGTTGAAGAGATGTGCCCAGAGGAGGAGGTTCTTTGTACTTTTGGCTATTTCTTTGATGCTCTTGAGGGCATTCCACACTTCTCTCTTACTCCTGCACAGCTCCTGCTTAAGGTCGCTCATCATGATGAGTTCTCTACCTAGGTACACATAACTGCTGCATTCAGAGACATTTGTTCCATTGAGAGTGAATGGGGCCTTTGGAACTAGTTCATTTTTCACAAACATTGTTTTGTTGAGATTCAGCTGAGTTTGTTGAGAGTCAGGGACACTGTCTCCTTTGCCAAGGCGTCGAAAATCATATGGGCTGGACATGTAATGCAATTTGGAGATGACCGCTTGTCTAGAACTGTTATTGACTGGATCCCACAGGAAGTCAAAAGATCACATGACCACCCATTTACAAGATGGTCAGACTACTTTGTCAAGACACTGAATGAACGGTTTGAGGCTCTTCGTATTCCTGAAGCAAGCAGATGCCATTGGGTTACACTGGCAACATGATAGGGTCAAATTGAAATTTTACTGGTGCCCGCTCAAGCAAATTGATGAATAATTGGATGTCAAGTGATCAAGTAATCAAGTATATATAGTTATATATAATCAAAATAGAATATATAATGTATTATAAATATGTAAATTTAGAATAAATTTTAGCTTTATATATATAGTTGTATGTATGCAAGATTTGTCATGTTGTTTATCTATGTCATATAAGTCATAAATCATTGCATATATATAAAGTTAGAATTTATAAAGTTAGTGACTTGAAAGAGTTTATAAAGAAAAATTTCTAAGACATTTATTTTCCATCATATTACTCAGTTACAGTTACTCATTAACTTAGTTGAAAAACTCGGTTAATGCCTTTAAATGAGGTGTTTTATTTTAATAGAATAAATACTTAAAGAATAACATGTATCAAAGCCATTTATTGCTGATATTTTATAGTTGTTTAGAGAGGAAACAAGTATTTGTTAAAAGAAGTCATTGACTTTATAATTCACCTCTTTCCAAGTCCTATAAATAACTCAATATTTTAACATTACCGTAAACATGGGCTTTATTGTTCAAAGACATCAATTAATATGTCCAGCTAATGTTTCTTCCTCAAAAATTCACTCTCTCATTTTGCCAGTATTATTTTAATCATCCTTCACCCAAATATTCTTTTACCTCTTTGAGCTTAGTTTTCTTGACTTTAAATCTCTATTTTGATGCTAGATTTGTAGTTTCTGTTATCTACTTAAAAGCTCTTCAATTATCTGAGTGCCTAGAACTGTGATGTTAAAAGTGGGTTATCATCCTCCCTCTCCTAATGTATTTGATATATTGATGTATAGACTGAAACTCTTAGAATTCACTATTTATGGTTTATCACAACATCAACATATATTTTGTTTGTGTGCTTATTTTAAATTGTCATTCTAGCTCAGAGAGCTGGGCAAGAACTGAGAGTAAACTTACCACATGGCAGAGCCTGGCAAGCTGTCAGATAGGTATTTGATATGTCAAAACCAGTAATAACAATGTTTATTTCTCCAACTCTGAAAAGCCCTTAACAAGGCAGTACTAAGAATGACCAACAAGGAGTGTTAGATAAAATCTCATGGCCAAACTAGGCTGCCAAAATGAAGGACAAAAAGTGAGTTTATGTACTTTCAATGCCCATATGCTAGCATCAGAAGTATGTATTGAGGACCTGATAGTGCACGCGAGAAAGGTCAAGTAGAACACCATTGGTCTGACCAAGATGAGTAGGCATCATTGCATCACGCCGTTTTGACACGTTCATTGATTTAAAGAAAGTCATGATTCTCTTGAGACTGAAGTTGTCATCCAAGCCCTAGCTAAAGACGCTGTTCAAACAAAACATGTGAAGATCCTTCATGAGCTGTATTATGGATTCGCTACCAAGATCTCACCATTCTAAAAAGAAAGTGATCATTGATGTCAAAAGAGTGGTTCAGCAGGGTGATACCATTTCACAAAAACTCTCCAACACCACCCTCAAGAATGTCATGCAGCAATTAGAATGGGAAGGAATGGAAGTGAAGTTATACAGTTGGCAGCTACGCCACCTCCACTTTGCTGATGACATTCTTCTAATAACACCAAACATTAGTCAAGTGACAAAAATGTTGGCTGACTTGGAAACTTCGACCGAGAATGTGGAAAAATAGGTCTACAGCTGAATCTCAACAAAACTATGTTCATTAAAAATGATCTAGTTCCAGAGGCCCCATTTACTCTCAATGGAGCAAACATCTCTGAGTGCAGCAGTTATATGTACCTAGGTCAAGAACTCAACATAATGAACGACCTAAAATTTGAGCTGTGCAGGAGGAAGAGACTAATATGGAATGCCTTCAAGAACATCAAAGAAAATAACTAAAAGGACAAATAACCTATGGCTCCAGGCACATCTCTTTGACTTCTCTGTTACCCCCTGCAATAACTTAGGCCTCAGAGACCTGGCCCCTGTGAAAGCAGGATGGGAATGCTATTTGGGTCTCCAAAGAGGAATTGAAAGAGCTATGCTTGGAATGTGACGCCTCACTCAAGTGAGAGAAGGAATCCGGAGTTCCGATTCCTTCAACAATCCACAGTCAGGGACAATGTTTTGTTTCCTAAGGCATCGAAAATTAGTGGGGCTAGACATATAAAGCAATTTGCAAATAACCCCTGGACCAGAACTGTTAGCCACTGGATCCCACGGGAGGTCAAAAGATCACACGTCTGCCCACATACTAGATAGTCAGAGTTCTTTGTCAAGACCTGAATGAGCATTTTGAGGGTGTTGGTATTCCTGAAGCAGCAGATGCCATTGGATTACACTGGCACGTGATAGGGTCAAATGGAAATGTTACTGGCCCCACTCAAGCAAATCGATGAATATCCGAATGTCAAGTAATCAAGTGTGATCAAGTGACTCTAGCTATAATATATTGTACCAATTATATTGTGTCATTATTAAGATATTTATATTAATATATAATCTTAAATATTTCATTATAAATATGCACAACCAAGATGAAATTTGGTACTCATCTATTAGTGCCTGGAATTAAAATTACTCATTAAGAACAGTAAAAAGGTTCAAGAAAGCTCATGGTTTACAAGTATATTCACACTTTATATATAATAAGTTAAATATCACTGTATCACTGTCTTCCCGTTCATCATCAAATTGCTCGAGCAGGCACCAGTAACATCTCCATATGTCCTGTCTCATGCTAGTAAAGCCCAAGGGCACCTGCTTGCTCCAGGAACATAAAGAGCCTCAAACCATTCCATCAGGTCATGGGAATGAGGTCTATAATTGTTATTGGTATCTAGCATATCAAATACGACACTGGTAGCTTGCCAGGCTTTGCCATGTGGGTATCATACTCTTGTAGTCATCTCAAAATCCAGCATTTATTGATGAACTGCACGGCCGCTTGCCGCGCGAGCGGGGGCTGTGATAGGCTGGTCTGCTGGGTGGAGTTCTGACGAGGAGGAATTCGGATGTGGAAAATGGAGGTCCTCATGGAGTGGGGGAGTTGTCTGGCTTGTTGTGAGGCACTGCTGGGGTGGCAGGCCTGGGCTAGAACCTGCCATCCCTCCCGGGCACCTCATGAGTGGCTGGGCACAGTGAGAGCCAGTAGCAGCTCTGCCCCTGTCTGTCTCTGGATCAGCATACCCGGGCCGATTAAAAAAAGACTGCAGCAGGGTGGATCATACAATTGAGTTAAAAGTTATACATTTTCCTGGTTTGGTGTTGCCCTACAAAAAGTGCCAATATTCTACTACACTTTTTTTCTTAGTATCCTTCTCTTCCACTCTTCTTTTGGTAGCCTCAGTTTTGAAAATTACAGACTAAGGTTCTGTTTCATTGAGCATTATCTATTTTATTGCTTTATTTATATACTATCTACGCATAAGATCAATATATCATTGATCAATTGACATCCCATCATTCCTTGATTTGCTCGAGTGGGTGCCAGTAATATTTCCATTTGTCCCTGTCAGTTGCCAATGTAGCCCAATGACACCTGCTTGCTCCAGGGAATACGAAGACCCTAAAAACATTTGTTCAGGGTCTTAACAAGAAATCTGACCATCTTGTAGGTGGGCAGCTATGTGATATTTTGACGTCCCATTTTTTCCAGTCCATAATGGCTATAATCCAGTGGTCATCTCCAAGTTGCATTACATGTCTAGCCTGTGGGATCCAGTCGGTAACAGCTATAGTCCAGTGGTCGTCTCTAAGTCGCATTACATGTCCAGCCCATCTGATTTTCGATGCTTTGGCATATGAGACAGTGTCCCTGATTCTCGATCACTGACAGATGTCAGAACTCTAGATTCCTTCTCTCACTGTAGTGAGGCGTGATATTCCAAGCATAGCACTTTCAATTCCTCTTTGGGAGACCCGATAGCTTTCTCACCCTGTTTATATTAAACAGTTACTTTACAAAGGCACCGAAGAATGCCTAGGTGAATAAATAATGGCCCTATCCTTTAGGGGGGAAAAGAAATGTGATAATGATTACTCCAACAATAAAGCTCCTATCTTGACAGAAAGGATATGTTCATATAAATATTTTTATACCAAAATTCCTAGTATCAGAGACTGGAGTGAATAAGGTGTTTGCCTTGCACATAGCTGACCCGGTTTAATTTCACCACTCCTTATGGTTTCTCAAATTTCCCAGGAGTAATCTCTGAGTGCAGAAATGTTGGATTGCCTTTTGTTTACAGCCCTCTGTCTCCTACTCAGTGGTGTCAATTTCCTAGCTTATCTTTGTTATCTTTTGTTGTTATCTTATTTACTGATAAGATAAGGTAAGCTTATCTTATCAGTAGCTTGCTAAAATGTTGAATTTGTCTTTCCTTTGTGCCCTTTATATGCTCTTGTGTTGGAACAACCTCCTGTTCTATAGACACAGGAAGATAGCTAAGACTATGCATTTGTAATATAGGAGTTAACAGTTAATTAACTCTAAAATATTTACTCCTGGGCATCCAACATATTCCCTAACATAAAACCTTAGTTCCCCTTAGATTAATTCTAGTTCCTTATATCCTAAAAAGGAGGGTCCCATAGCAGGAATGGATGAACCCAGGGCAAGCTGTGAGTAAGCTACATTGGCCTTGAAATGGGACTGATTAAGTGTCATTAGCAATAAAATCAATTAAGACCACTCTCATGGAACAAACTCTGTCATGAACAAAAGATAAGCAACTGATTAAGGACCCTATTGGGGTTAGCAAAACCCCAAGCTGGCCGAGGACTGTTATCTGGAATACATAGTAGATGTCCCCAGGAACAGCCACCCTGTAAATGTAATCCCAGGTGCAGATAAATGTTTATATTTCTTACTGTGTTCACACAAAATGACTAGAAATATTATTAAGATAATTGTTTACATACAAAGGAAAGGAGAAAAAAAGCATCGGGATTCTGCCATTTTTCTGGGCAGGCCTATAGCCCAGGGGAGGATCCATCTCTGTAAGGAGGTCCTATGGTACTTTACCCCAGAAAGGAGGGGCTGTTTACACAGCCCCTTCATTGCTTCAATATCAAAGTCCATTACTTCTTGTAACTGCAATCCCTCAACAGTTTGTAAAGGGTTAAGACTTGACTTGAAACGTGTGGAGAGTGGGTGGATTGGGTAGAGAGTGAGGAGTGAGTGAGTGAGGAGAGATTAAAAGGCGAGAGCTTCAGACTTTCAAGAACCTGTGGTCTCGTTCCTTTGTGTATTTGTCAGGGAGAACAGTCATTGGCCCCAAAAGCAGCTGGGAGCACTGATGAACCCCAATAACTGTTGGGGACCCCACTGAGCCACAACATCTAGCCAGGAGTAAGAAGTAAGTAGTTGAATGTAACCTTAAAACCTAGAAAAAACTTCAAACATCTTTGTTTGTAATAGAAAAATAGGTGATATTCCAAATTTCCACCAACTAGAATATGTATAAATTATTACATACCTGTTTGATGAAATATCAGTACAAGGCAAAAGTGGTTGATACTTTGACCAACAGAGATAAAACTCAAAGTTAAAGAAGCTGGAAATAAAAAGTGCACTATATATGATCCCATTTCTATAAATTATAACAAAATCAAAATAGTCTATAGAAGAAAATAGATAACCGATATTTTTGATGTACACTCTTCTTTGTAATTATATGAAGTGTACATACACATTACATGTGTTTTACACTTTTAAAATAAAAATTATTCAACAATGTGCAGCTTTTTAGTTTACTTTTGGTTCTTATCTGGCAGTGCTCAAGGAGTCAGAGGGTCACTTGTTTCAGTGCTCCAGGAGCATGCATTGCCAGTTAGCAGACCTGATTTAAGCTAAATCAAATTAGAGCAGGTGCTCACATGTGCTCCAGCCTATTGACTTATGTCCTAAAGGCTCCCAACATATATATTGTGTCAATCATACTTCAGTAAATCTGTTGGATTTTGGCTTTGTTGCTGTTGTGTCAGTTTGCAACCATTTACCTAAAAATAGTTTGAGCATAGTCTCTGACACTGATAGGTAACATTTACTACCTTATCCTTTGGCAAGTGTATTATACTTAAGATATCTTAAACATTAATACTTGCTTCCACATATTAGTCGTTTTCTTATCTGTGTGCTTTTTTTATCCTCTAACCTCTGCTAAGAACAAACACGCCTAAGTTTTTTGCTTGCTAACTTTTATATCTCCTTAGAGAATCATCTTAATTATAAACTCGTCTGGAAAGCTTCCCATGGCCAACAAAGGTCAAGATAGGTGCTGTATTGTTGGAGTAATAATTATCACATTTTCCCCTAATGGATAGGGCCATTATTTATTCACCTAGGCATTCTTACGTGCCTTTTAAAGTAACTGTTTAATATAAGTTAGTTGAAGTTACATTTAATAATTTGGAATATAATGTGTAGGTTTTCATCCTATAATCCACGCTAGACTCTGAGAGAATGTTAGGTCAAATATTTTCTAAGGTTAGGCTAAGGGACTTATAATAAGAAGCCATACTGTTATTTTATTGCCTTTGTAATTAATATATCCTATTATCAAAATAACTGGGGAAATATGCCCCATGTCTGGGTGTAGGGGGTTTATTGCTATTTCCTGATATTATTTCTTACTACTTGGTATTTTTCACCCATTGCACAAGAAATCTTATGTAGGGTTCTAGTCATAATCAATGAAATCTAGGTTAAATTTGATTTAAGCTAAATCAAATTAGAGCACAGGTAACTTTAAACTTAGATAAATTGTGCCAAAACCAAAGCTCCATCATAATTCCTCTTTAGTGTCCAACTTTGAATTTAAAAAATTATATTCCTGGGCTGGATAGTACATTGGGTAGGGGAATTGCTCTTGCAGGCAGCAAACCCAGTTTTGATCCAGGCATCCCATATGGTGGCCCAAGCAATAAGGAGTAATTCCTGAGTGCAGAGCCTGGACTAAACCCTGAGGTTCACTGACTATGACCCAAAAACAAAAAAAGCAAACAAAAAAGTATATTCTTCTAGATTTAAGCATATTGAATTTTATTTATAAGACTAAGATAAGGTCTTTACAATTTAAGGAAGCAATTTCAAAAATTATTTTAAAATAATTAACACCCCTAATAATAGCATTTGTTCTCACTACAAATGCTTCTTAATTAACATGAAGAAAGTTGTTCCCTTTCCTTGCTTATCTCTGAAACTGGGCCAAAGATAAATATGTTTTGGGGTAACTTTCCTTGCTTCAAAGCTAGAGATAAGGACAATTTATCTTCAGCTTCTTCTCCCCCCCACCCCCTTGGGACCCCAACCCCAATCCCCTAGCCTAATCCTTTACTTCCTTGTTTATAGTATGCCTCAGAAGACTAGCCCAGAGGTGAATACTTCTTTCTGGCTCTGGTACTCAGCAACACAACCATTCTTACCTGTTCTTTCCCCCTAAAGAACAGTTTCTGAGGTCACAGAAACAATATTTTTTTTTGAGGACAAGAAGTCCAGCATCTATTCATGTTGCTTGTTCTTGAATAAAATGATTTTTTTTCTCAACAACCTATGTCTTTCAAGTAATTAGCAAACTGCAAGGAACTGAACATGAATTCTGTAATGCCCCTCTTTTAATAAATACTTGAGGGAATTTTACACTCTTTTTTTATATTTAACTTGAGGATTATGCCTACCCCAAATCTATATCTTTTTAAGTTTTTCAATCCTTGACTTATCTAGGGCAATCACTTCTACCATGATTGTGTTTTTCTATCTTCCTTACTACATGCATCAAAAGTGCATTACTCAACTATTTTATCTCAATAGAAAAGTAAGGTCTTGCTTTATTATGCATTTAAAATTTTTCTGTGTCCACAAGTTCAGTCATTCTGGCTTGTTTTCCTCCTGTGTAACTCTTGAAATATTCACCCATATGCACAAAATATCATCTAACACTAATTTTGTGTGCGACTAGAGAGATGTGTAGTTTGTTTTTTTTTTAATAGTGAAATCATTTTGACAGAGGTGCTATTCTTCCTAGAACAATAAAATAAGAACATTTTCTTTACTTGTTTTTTTTTTTTTTTGGTTTGGAGAGCCACACCTAATACTGCTCAGCCTTGCTCAGTACAAGTCGCTGCACTTAGGGAAAACCCCTGGTGGGGCTCAGGGGACCATATGGGGTGCCAAGATCAATACTCTGCCCACAGTACTGTATCTCAGGTCCCAAGAATATTCATTTAAAATAAGGTGACTTCACCTGCTTTTACAGAAATGCTATCTGGGTATGAATGTGAGTAAGTCACTGTAATCTATATGATAACTTATAAAACTCCAATATTGCCATTTGGGGCCTGTTTATCAGTCAATTAGAAATGAAATAAATGTCTTCCTATTTTATTCTGCCTAATGTTCTTTCACTTTCCAATTTATTTAGCACACATTGATGCAAGAGGGTGACATAGGAAAGAGATCACTCTTAAGTCTATAGAGAACTATAAGTTCATCAATATATGCTCATTTATATCATTTATATGCATACAATAATCCGAATCTTAAAATGTGTAATGGATTTCCCCTTTTTCTTCTTGCATATTTCCATGTGACTTTTAAGTATATTTCACCTCTTTGACATTGTTATTAGTGATAGTTCCATGCATATATTTCTCCAAAACTACACACATGAACAGAGTTCCTGCTTCCCCTAATCCAAAGCTCAGGAACCTATCCCATCCACCTTCTGCCCTTCTCTCCTAAGGAAGCTCAGTTCTGAAAACCGACTCTCCAGTTACCTTTGACCATTTTGACTCTCTTTCTATATTTATGTTACACATATGAAGGAGATTATTTTGTATCTTTCCCTCTCCTTGTAATTAACTTCATTCAACATACCTCTAGTTTCAGGATCATTGCACAGCTAAATGTGTGATTGTTTCCTTCTTTCCATCCTTCTTATGTTCCTTCATTCCTTCGTTCCTTCATTCCTTCGTTCCTTCATTCCTTCGTTCCTTCATTTCTTCGTTCCTTCATTCCTTTGTTCCTTCGTTCTTTACTTCCTTCCTTCTTTCCTTCCTTCCTTCCTATCTTCCTTGCTTCCTTTCCTTCCTTTTTTCCTTCCTTTTTTCCTTCCTTTCTTCCTTCCTTTTTTCCTCCCTTCTTTGTGTCTCCCTTTATTGTTCTTAGGGCACACACCCTGTATTGCTCAGGGCTTACTCCTAGCTCTGTTCAGGGATCACTCCTGGCAGACTTGGGAGACCATACGAAATGGAAGAGATTGAACCTGAGTCAGCTGCAAGCAAGGCAAGTGCCCCACCCACTGTACTATATTTCAGGCCCCACATCGCTTTTTTTTTTTTTTGGGGGTCAAACCCGGCAATGCTCAGGGGCTACTCCTGGCTCTGCACTAAGGAATTACTCCTGGCGGTGTTCAGGGGACCATATGGGATGCCGGGATCAAACCCAGGCCAGCATAGGCCAGCCGCATGCAAGGCAAACGCCCTACCCGCTGGGCTATAGCTCCGGCCCCACCCCACATCGCTTCTTGAGAGGGAAACAGTACCATTGTTTCTTCACCCAGTCATGTCTTCTTGGACACTTATTTCTGATGATGTGATCTCTTTGACTTATGGATTGGTAGTGTTCTGGGATTGTTCAACCCAGAGTGTTGGGTATGTTTTCCTCAATATGACCAGAGTCAGCTTCTAATAAGTTTATTTTTAGGGAATATTAACTCAGCAGAGGCCTTTTGGCCTTCACAAACCTATGACATAACCTAAAAAAGGCAAATATTTAAAGTTAATCATAGCAGAGTCCTATAAGCTATAAAGAAATTTATATTACATGTTCTTTTTTTTTTTTTTTTTTAGAAGTTTTTGTTTGTTTTGGGGCCACACAAGGCATTGCTCATTGTTTATCCTTGATTCTGTGCTCATGGATTTCTCCTATCAGTGCTCAGGAGAGAATATTTATTCCCAGCCTTGAAAGGGGGTGATGCAAGAAAAGCAACCTATCCACTGTACCATTGCTCTGGGCAGAGCTCTTGTTCCTATCTCATTCCTTTCACCATTTTTAAATCACAGAGGCTTCATGTTCTCTTTATCTAAAGGGCCAGAGAAATATACTTCTGGAGGAACAGTCAAGGTATATTATCAGTGAATGCATCCTCCCTGGGAGAAATTTGCCTTTATCTAAGAGTAAATGCCTTCCTTATGTCAGGTTATCTCTAACTTTTCCCACTGACCTGGCATGTCTCCTCTCAAACCAGGCTATATATAAGTAGTCCGCTGTTTTGTCTAGAACTTTCAGTCACGTAAATTCTTTATATGCTTTTCATTTTTATTTTGCCTAGTAATCTTCATGATTTGTTCATCTCTAATCTCAGAAAAACAAAGACTAGAAGGAGAACTTCCTCCTGTATCCCAACACTAGTAATTATTATAGAGATTTGGAAATTTTTTTAGTCTAATGAGTTTAAACCTTCCAACTCTGTCACCCACGAGAAACATCAGCACTAACTAGTTCACTGGGTTCCTAGCCTTCTAAACTCAAACACTTGATTTATTTTGTTGATAAAATTAACTATTTTACATGACATATTGTATTTATTTGCAACTAATAATTCCCTGGAACTCTAGTTCCTTTTTTACCTCTGAATTTATTTTTCTTGTATATTTTTGCCAAAGATTTATAATATTTACATTCCATTTCATAATGTGCTACATGAAATGTGTTTTATCTATATATTGAATTTTAAGGCTAAAAGTTTACTACAACTATATTTTCTATAGTTAATATATTTATAGTCTTATAGCATATTGAGCTTTCTAGTTTTAAGCTAGCTTTCACTTATAATGTTTGTATTTTATGTTAATACTAATTTGAAAGCTTGAATTTTCAAAAAAAATAAAAAATTCAAAATGGGGAGTCTTAGATCACTATTGACCTTTGGTAATGATAAAGAGTATATAGTTTAATGCCAGGCATAATCAGGAATCCTAAGGTATCATAGAAAACTTCAATGAATATACCTTTATCTTAGGCTATTTTTGCTAAAGTAATAAATCTTGTAAAGCACAGATACAAACTATTTACAAAGAACTATATTGATGTCACTATTTTTGTTTATGCCCTATCGGTTTTCTAACTAAGCCTCATAATATATGTTCTCAGTTGTATGTACAATGAACAATCTAGTCAAAAAAAGTTATATCCTGTAATAAAACTATTATAGAAAATAGTCTTTCAGGTATTTTCCACTCTAAATGACACATGCACTTGTATAACTGTCATATTCATTCATAATTTTATGAGAGTATGTCATATTCATTCATTCACATGGTGCAGTGCAGAAATCAATGTATAAAAATGCTCTTAGTATTTTTTGCACAGCATCCTTAGGATTTTTCAGTTTCTAAGAGACAGAGTTGAGACAAGTTTCATTTCATCCACATTGTTTTTGTCTCTCTGTTCACTCCAATACATATTTTCAAGTACCTTCTATCAAATTTTATAATAATACTGAAGGACATGCTTAAGAAAGATGAATATTCTAATTCTCATACCTCAAAAATGCATGCATATTGTCATATTTGCATACTGTATTTGTCTTTTTGGATCACTCTCAGCAGTGCTGAGAAATTGCTCCTGGCTTGCCCTCAGGAATTACTCCTGTGGTGCTCAGGAATCAATAGAGGATGAGGGGGATTGAATCTGGATTGGCCAAGGGCAAGGCAAATGTCCTACCCACTTTACTATTGCTCTGGCTCTTTGCATGATAAGGAATCCTTCAGCATAAAAGTGTTGTAATTAAGAAAAAATATATATTTGATTCTTATACCATCATAGGAATAATATATTTATGTTTGTATAGTTCCAGGATTCTGGGTGAAAATAATGACTAGTTAATCATTTTATTTTTAATTGTTTCATTTCTGTGCTATAACTTACTGGTAATGCTGATATGTTACATTATCTATTTACAAATTATTTTATAAACAGCACTTTTCAATTATTTTCTCAATTGACTGTAATAATAGGATATTTCACTGATATCTGTAGGTTGAGGACAGTTTAGCTAATCTGGGAGTTTGTTCGCTCACCCCAGTAATTAAGCCAGGTTCATTCTAATGAGACCTCTCTCTCTGTAAACACGCAGAGGGGTGGCAGTTACAGAAGTCACGGAACAACTTACAACACACTAAGACTTCTAGTTTTCTAGATTGGGCACAGTTCCCTTTATACCCACCGCACCCAACGTGGGACAGTAGAATTTACCAGGAGACCACCACCCGCTAGCGAGACTAAAGGAAGACTAAGGAGGATCATACAGTTTGCTCAAGCAGGCGAGGAGACCCTTCAACATGAGAACAAGATACAGAATCACCCTTGCATAAATAAGGACCTTGTGGAACCATCTAGATTACATGAGCCCAGAGTTAAGAGTATTACAATCAGCCCCCCTCTCTCAGTGTTACAAGAGATAACCAGGTTAGCCTGTAACCTTGTTTATACCGCAATAGTGGCACCACACGTTTAGGGTCGGCAGACAACCCCGTTGATTACTTTGTTATAAGGGGCGACTCGAGGCCCCTCACTCCGGTTCCTCAGCCTTCAGTTTGGCTCCCGGGCTTTTGGCTTTTGGCCTTGCTCTTGGCCTCGCTCCTTCTGGGTACACCCAGCCGGGACATCCTCTCCCTTGGTGGGAGACTGGCAGGACTCCTAAGGGCCGCTGCATCGCTCTGGATTGCCTCCCGCAAATCACTCGAGATAAGGGGTAGTCTAAATGTGGCAGTTTATCCGACCATGTATGCTGTACTAGCTGGTATAAATATCTCCCAGCTATCACAATCACGGACTAGCTAAATCTTACCAGCATATAGCCTGGCCACGGAAGGACACCTAAGTAATTAGACCAGAGAGAAATGCTGTATGCTTCCAAACAAACAAGCATGGCTCCCGATAAAAATATAAAACTACAATGAAGTAGAGGAGACTTGTGAAGGCTTGGAGAAATATTTAACTGGCATTGGTGTGATCTTTGGTACAGTGGACATGCCATCTCAGAAACCCCCCTTCTCTACATTTCAAAGGCCCCGGGCTCAAAACATTAGCACAGTAAAGGCCCTAGGTGAGAGCAGGGAGGGATTACCAGAGGGCATGGACCCCCCGCTTTCCATAACAATGAGGAAGGTCTGAGTGGGGAGGTATAAACTAGCAGGTTCCCGCCTCCCGGGCTCCTTCCCGGTGGGATTTCGCCTTGAGAGCGTTATTCCCCTTGAAGTTTTACACGTGGTGGTCGCCATCTTGGCCTACACGGGCTGGGGTTCTAGCCTGGAATCCTAAGCATCGGTTTTTCCTTTTGCTGATTTGTATACCTGAACCTGTGATAAGTAAAGCTTTTTATAACCTCATCGGATTCCTGAGGTCATCCACCCGCCGGCTCGGAGGAGGAACTCGCCCGGCACTGTCGGGACCCCGGCGGAGCGCCCGACAGGAGACTTAGGCTCTTTGTATGGTCTAGTTAGGACCAGAGCTAGAGTTTGTTCATTAATGGATTGCGTGGAAGAGCTTTTGTACTATTAAAAGCCATTTTTGGAACTGCACGGATACATGAGTTTTCATCGTCCCCCGCGCCCCGAGGGAAGACAACCCTGTCCTGACACTGTCGGGACCCCAGCGCCCCCCGACACTGTAGTGTACAGAGGTAATACTTAATGGAGAAGTAGAGTAAGGAAAACTGATATCATTTAACACTTTGTATATTATAATGTGTATATGCAACTCTGAGATATATACAACTCTGAGAACTGTGATAGGCAACTCTCAGAGTAATCCTGAAGTAGACTTTTTCTGAATATACATTTTAATATCATGATCAAGATTATAAGAGTAAAAATTACTGTCAGGTCATACAGAGATAGTATACATCTAAGGTAAACATCCATAAAAAACTACCTGATCATAAACCTAAGCACTTCATAAAATTCCCCCTTTATATATTGAATGAATTAAGAACCCTTCCAGTCCTCTGTTTACTTTTTGTCAAGAAATACACACTCTTTCAGTACCACCTGAATTATTTTCAAATATATTTTAACCCAGAGAAATCATTTCTCTTGGGATAGTTGTTCATGATTTGATCCTGTTGGGTTGTAGATAATTGGTCAGTGTTTCATTATAGTGGATTGAAGATTCTATTTATTTCTCCAAATCCACACGACAATGCTAGTTTCATAGAAAAATGCACTTCAGTTTCCTCCAAGTATATTTATGAAACATACCAAGATTTTGACAATATAACCATAATATTACTAAAAAAGAAACAACCTTTGCAAATGCACTGTGTTAAAAAATGGGAAATGTATTAGTAGCTAAACACAATTCACTGAGGCTGGTTTCCCTGGTGAGGCTGGCTTACATTCCACAATAGAAAGATAATTGGAAATAGGGTACCTGGCAGCATTGGCTACATATGTGGATTTCCAGGAGGAGACAGAAAAATATAAATTTTGCTAAAATGAATTAGGGGAGAATTTTCTGTTCTAGCCCTTTCTTTGATGCATATTTTGACAAAAGTCTAGACTTCACGTAATAAAGCTGTTTCACCCCAGGGAAGTTTCAGTATTGTAGAACTGTGACGAGGTAGATTGGTTTGCCTGCAGTAAAACTCCAGTGGATCTGATCTATTGAGCCCATGAGCAAACCCATTCTAAGTTTTGTGGGACCATATTAAATTGTTCATTATGACAATGTTATATTTAATGATATAATAAAAAATAAAAATATTTCATGGCAAGGTAGTTTAATATTTCTCATTGTCTATATCACATTACATTATTAAATCTGGTACACCTATATTTTAACATTGGAGTAAAAGTTACAATTTTGTGCTTGTGCTCCATAATTTTCAGATATGTTGCAAGGGGTTACCAGTGTCATCCAGAAATAATCCATGAAATGAATAAACTGTGAAAATTCAGCCAGCAAAAAAAAATGACTGATTCAATAACTGAAGCCACATTATATCAGAAATGGTGCCTGCTAGGACATAATGGTTCAGTATATTTTAGTTCCCTTTTACTTTTACCTTCAATAGTACATTTTAATTCTGTGTCTAGCCCTAATTCTGGTGAGAAGTATGCAAAATTTTCTTTCAAATTTCCTGCAAAGTTATATAATAACAAAATATTCTACAGTCTTTTCCATTGGCTTAGTAGAAGGGAAAATTTTAGATCAATGATATGACTTCTCCAGTGCCCATGTATGTGTCATACTTTTCCTCAGTGAGGGAAGATTAGTTGTCCATTGTTGTAGTACTATTGGGAATTTTTTCTGTTTTAAACAAATGCTTGTTTACTATCTCATACTCTATAGGCAAAGAATCTAAATGGCTTAACTAGCCCCTCAGCTTCATGCTCTTTCACAGAATTTCATAAAGGTTCAACTTGGACATTTTCTGCTGACAAGTTCACTTACATGGTTGATGAGGGATTCGATTCCTTATGGATTTTTAGACTGTAATCCTTAGCATCTTTCTGGCTATTACTTAGAGCCTGGCCTTGATTCTTTGTCATTTGAAACTCTCTGAAATGCAACTTATTTCATCAAAGAAAGAAAAAGAATGAACCAGCGAGATGAAAGTCAGTCTTTTATTACATAGTCATGTAAGTGATAGCATTTCACTGTTTTTGCTATATGTTATCATTTAGAGTCAAAATGAATAAGTCTCCTTGTATTCAAGGAGGATATTACATAAAAGTGTAAATGCAAGTAGTCAGGAAACTTGAGATTCCGTTTATAAACTTACTGCTACAGTAAGTAAAATACTTATAACACTCTGGGATATAATAAGTGTTCAATAAATTCAGTATACTAGAATCATTAACAGTAATAGTGTTTTTACAAAATATCCTTGTTAGCACATTTAAAAATTAATAGATTTTATCTTATTTGAACCTCTTAAAAAATGGTTACATATAAAGAGTACATATTGATACATACATATACCCATTCAAACTCATATTCACATGCTCTTCTTTGTCTCCTATAATATTGCCTCAGGTGTCACTAATCATTAAACTAATCAGAATACTTTCCCTTATATTGAAACCATTTACTTGCAATTCATGCCAGTGAAATAGTGGGTTTATACTCAAGCAGGAATTGTGTGCTGCTTGAGTATAAATGTATGCTAGCAGCAACGTCAAGTCTTGTGTGCCTTAGACCTGGGTTCTATTGCTGGTTCTGCAAAAATAGCTATCTAGCTAAAACAGGGATTAGCAAACTCAAGCCAACTATGGCCCACCAGTTCTTTATATAAAATTGTGTTGGGTTACAGCCATCCTTATTAATTATGCATTCTCTGTGACAAACAGCACAGAGAATGTTTTTGTTCTTCAACAGCAGAATTGAGTAGTTGGAAAATGGCAATATAGCCACTAAAGTCTGTCTGCTCCCTTATAGGAAAGTTTGCCAATCTTCTTAGCTCCAAACTATTATCTTGTACTCAGTTATTCTGGACTAAGCAGAATAGATTATCCCTAAATGTCTAATCTATTATTAAGAGAACATAATTCTTTAGTTACATTTATTATTATGCCTATTTAGTAAAAGTGGAAATGGAACATTTTGCTAATTCTAATTAGAAAAAACAAATTTTGTTTTAGTGTATGCTGATGATTAAAAAAAATACCAAAAAATGTATAAAATGGAATAAGAAGTATATTACATAAAGATGTATTGGACTCCATTTATTTTAACATCCCATTAAATATATAATATAATCACATTTTATTTTATATTTTTAGAGATGGGGTGAGCCACAAGTTTTATTTATTTAGTTAGTTTTACCTTTTTGGTTACATTTGGTGATGCTCAGGGGTTATTCCTAGCTCTGCACTCAGGAATTACTCCTGCAAGTGTTTTGGAGACCATATGGAATGCCGGGAACTGAAGCCAGGTTTGCCATGTGCAAGGCAAACACTCTACCCCATTGTATTATCACTCCTGCCCCTGTATACAACACTTTATTTACTCATACTTTATTGAATACTTGAGTTATTTATTGTGCTTTGTTTTGTAACTAGCATTGCAACAGACATAGAAATGCAAATATGTTTTAAAATTTATGTTTTTATGCTTCTGGTATTGATACAACAGAGCAGAATTAGTGTATCGTGTGACATCTGTATTTTCAATATTTAGAGAATTCTGTTTCTCATAAAGTTTAATACAAATATTTACAACAGAGAATGAAGGTTACTTTCTCACCATATCCATTTATTTTAGTGTCTGCCTTTATTCTAGTATCACAATATTGATTACTATAGATATATGGTATAGTTTAAAGTCAGGAACATACATGCCTTCTATCTATTTTCCCTGATTTCTTTGACAATACAGGAGATTTTATTACTTTATATATACTTTAGAATTATTTGGAACATGTCCCTAAAAATACTATGGACTTTTTATGACTACAGTGAATAAGTATAGTGGTTTGGGCAGTATGTTTATTTTAATGTTGGTAATTTTTCCCAACCATGAATAAAGGATCTGTTTCTATTTTCTTCTATTTCTTATTCTACTTTTATGTTTTTTAGCATTTTCTTTTATTCTCAGCTGCTTGATTTTATTGAGGACAATTCTGAATTGTGAATATATAATGCATGCATATATAATGTATCACTCTTCCCACTCATTGATTACATATAAAAATGTAACAGATTTTTGAATATTGATTTTGTAGCTGATCTCCTCACTGTGTAGGTCTATTATTTCTAGGATTTTTAAGGTAAAAGCTTTAGAAATTTCTATGCATGAGATATTATCTAAAAATAGTAATATTAAACATCTTTTCCCGTTTGAATCTGTGTGATAACTAGTTTATGCTTAATTGCAATGGCAAGGGCTTCAAATATGATGTTGAGTAATGTATAGACAATCTTTGTTTAATGCCCAAATCTTAGCAAAAAAAAACTTTCAGTTTCTCAACATTGGGGGTGGAAAATCATGCCTACAGGCTTGTGCTGGTAGATGGACTGATCCTCTATTGACAGTACTGGTTTCTGGAACCCCAAAAGATTGTTGCAGGAAACAGAATTTCCTCTAATAATGGCTGCTGTTGAAAATAAATCCCTTAAACAAAATTACCACCCCCTAAAATATTGATATTCTCATAGAAAAGGAGGACTATCTGCCTAAACAAATAACTGGTAGAGTTTAGATCTATAACGTAGATAATAAAATAAAGGTTTCTAGTACTATAAAAATTCAAATGGCTCTTATGGCCCAACAGATGATGTTTTTACAGCAGGAGCTAAGTAGTAGAGAACCAGGTCACTTTAAATATCTTCTGGATACCAAGTGGGCATGCACAGCTGAAAGGGAGCCACACACATGACTTTTTAGGATCTAGGGATAGAACCAGGAACTACAATAACGAGCATCTTAAGAGGACTGCACAAGGTCTCTGGACCACCAGAGACCTTGGTCCTGCTCATGGTGCCCCCTCCATCCAGGTAGGACCTGTAGGGGCAGAACTTCACTGCAGCAGCTGTTCATGCAGCCACAAGTTAATCCCCCTTTTCATATTGCATTGAACCAACACTTTGGACTCTGTTACTGGATCTCACAATAGCAGGCTGACTACTCAAAATAGTAGTGTGCTTTAGCACAGAAAAACTGACATTTTAAGAGACCTATCAGCAGTGAGAGAGGAACAGTACTCAAGAAGATGGCACCTCAAGACCTCAACAGCATTATGGGGGAAACAACACAGATTCCCTCATTGAAGGATGGAATAAGAAAATAGCCCAATGCATCAACTAGGAATACCCACAATCATAATTTCTCTGATAAAGAATTCAGAGAATAGATGGTGAAGATATTTAATGAGCTCAATAAAAAATGGAAAGAATGTCCAATAAAAATCAGGAGGACATTAATGAAGCAGTGGAATGGCTAAATAAAATATTGGAGTAAATAAAAGCAAAAATAAGAAAACAACAAAAATGTAATTAATAAAAGACTCTGTAGATGAAGTGAAAAACATAATGAGTGCCCTCAACATTAGAATGACAGTGGCAGAAGACAGAAACAGTAAGAATGAGGATGAGCTACAGAAAGCACTCAGGGAAATACATCAGATAAAAGAAGCCCCCCAAAAATGGATCAGCAGTAGGCTAGAGAACATGAGGATGAATCCAAGAAGAACAGCATAAGAATCATTGGAGTCAAAGAGAGATAAGGAGGAAACCCCAAGGAAATAGGAATTATTAAAGACATCCTTGCAGAAAGTTCCCAGAGTTAAAGGATGCAGGCATCCAGATTCTAGAACTCAAAGGATACTACCACGCCCATCTCAGGTGCTTCTCTCAATGTCAATGGTCTAAACATACCAATATAAGAGGCACAGAGTGGGAAAAAATGGATGAAAAGAACTGAATACAGCATTCTGCTGCAAACAAGAAACACATCTGAATGATCAGAGCAAACAAAGACTCAAAGTTAGGGACTATAAGACAATTCTCCATACAAACAACTCTTCCAAAAAATGTGGGTGTTCCATACGAATATCTGACAACATAAACTTAAGACTGATAAAGGTTAAAATGGACAGCGAACACCATATATCAATAATTAAGGGATATGTGTATCAGGAAGAAATTAAGCTCCTAAAAACATATACACCCAACAAGGGGCTAGCAAAATACTTAAAACAACTGCTAATAAACTTCAAAGAACACATTTACAGTAACACAATAGTAGTTAGAAACATCAAGACTGATTTATCAACTCTTGCTAGATCAACAAGACTGAAACTCACCAAGAAAATGCTGGCCCAGATGAAAGAAATGAAATAAAGAAAGCTGGTTGATATATACAGGGCTTCATCCCAAAAAGCCAAATTCACATTTCTCCAGTGCACATAGAACATTCTCCAAGATAGACCGTTTAGAACATTCTCCAAGATAGACCACAAATAATACCTCAATAAAATAAAAACAACAGAAATTGTGTGAACTATTATTTCAGACCATGATGCACTGAAAATGGAAGTTAACCACACATAGTGGCAAACCACGCAAGGAGTCAAACCAAACACATAGAAACTGAACTGCTCATTGCTGAACAACCAGTGGGTCATAGAAGAAATCAAAGAGGAAATACAAAGATTCCTGGTAACAAATGAAAATTAAGAAACGAATATCAGAACTTGTGGGGCACAGTGAAAGCAGTGCTGAGGAAAGTTCATAGTACTGCAAGCAATCATCAGGAAAGAAGAAAGGGCCACATAAATAACCTTACTTAACAGCTCAAAATATTATAAATAGACCAAAAAAAAGGAGTTTAACCAGGCAGAGAGAAGGAAATAATAAAAATAACAGAGGAACGCAATGGCTGGAATGCCAACAGCAATTCAAAAGATTAATGAAACCAAAAGCTGATGCTTTGAAAAAATAAACAAGATATACAAACCACTGTAAGACTCAAAAAAGAAAGGTAAAGAGAGAACCCAAATGAATAGGGCAACATCAGAGCAGAAACCACAGAAGTCCAAAAGATCATCAAGGATTACTTTGATAGTCTATATGCCACGAAATAAAATATCCTGGAAGAAATGAACAAATTCCTGAAATCCTATAACCACCCATGGATGAAACAAGAAAACATGAAATACCCGAATATGCCTATCAACATCGAGGAAATTAAAAGCCTGTTCAAACACAAAAGCCCAGATCCAGATGAATTCACTAGTGGATTCTTCCAATCCTTTAGGAGAAACTGCTGCCAGTTCTTTTCTAGCTCTTCCAGGAAATAGAAGAAACAGAAACACTCCAAAATACCTTCTATGAGGCACATATCTCCCTGATACCCAAAGAAGGCAGAGAGATAAAAACAAAACACTACACACCTATCTCCTTGATGAACACAGATGTTAAGATCTTCAGCAAAATACTAGCAAACAGAATCCAAAGAAATCAAAAGGATTATACATCATGACCAAGTAGGATTCATTCCTGGAATTCAAGGATCGTTCAACATCCACTAGTCAACCAACATAATGCATAATATCAATAAGAGAAAAATAAAAGACATATTATCATATCAATAGACACAGAGAAAGCATTTAAGAAGATCCAACACACGTTCACAATAAAAACCCTCCATAAAATGGGAATTGAAGGAAACTTCCTCAATGTAGTCAAAGTCATCTACCAAAAGTTCACAGTGAGTATCATTCTCAGTGGGGAAAAACTGAAAGCCCCCGCCAAGATCTGGGACAAGACAAGGTTGCCATTCTCACCACTTCTATTTAATATAGTACTGGAATAGCTTGCCATAGCAATCAAAGAAAAGGTCATAAAGGGCAACCAGATAGGTAAGGAAAAAGTTAAGCTATCACTATTTGCAGAAAACATATTATACTAGAAAACCCCAAACTCTCAAACAAAAAGTTCCAAGAAACAATAAATACCTATAGAAGAGTGTGAGGGTACAAAATTTTATACCCCAAATCAGTGGCTTTCCTATGTACAAATAATGAAAGAGAAGTAAGGGATATTAAGAAGATGATCCCTTCACAATTGTGACGAAGAAAATGAAATACGTAGGAATCATGTTAACTACGAATGTAAAGGGCCTGTACAAAGAAAGCTACAAAACTCTGCTTCAAGAAATAAAAGAGGACATGAGGAAATGGAAAACACATTCCCTGCTCATGGATTGGGAGAATTAACATTGTCAAAATGGTAAGAGATTTATACAGAGATTTATACAGAGTCACTGTTGTAGAAGAGGCTTTCCTTGATAAAGGAACAAAATGTGTGAAATGGCGCAAGGAAAGCCTCCTCAACAAGTGGTGCTGGGAAAACTGGGCAGCTACATGTAAAAAAATGAATTTGGGCCTCTGTCACCATAGACAAAAAGTCAGATGAAAATGTATTAGAGATCTCAATATTGGACACGGATCCATTAAGTATGTCAAAGAAAATATAGGAAAAACCCTCCACCACATTGAAGCTAAAGGCATCTTCAAATATGAAACACCACTAAAAAATACAATTGGACGCAAAGATAAACATATGGGACTACATGAAACTAAAACGCTTCTTCACCTCATAAGAAACAGTGACCAAGATATAAAGATAGTCCAGAGTGGGAAGAATATTCACCCAATATCCATCTAATAAAGGGCTAATATCTAGGATATATCAGGCACTGGTAGAATTTTACAAGAAGAAAACAGCCAACTGCATCAAAAATGGGGAGAAGAAATTAACAGAAATTTCCAAAAAAGAAGAAATTCAAATAACCAAAAGACATGTGAAAAAAAATGCTCATCATCTCTTATCATCAGGGAGAATCAAATCAAAACAACAATGAGATATCATCTCACACCACAGAGACTAGTACAATCCAGAAAAGCAAGAACAAGTGCTTGTGTGGATGCAGGAAGAAAGTGTCGGGGAACTGCTGGGGTCCCCAACAATACCAGGAAGTGAGTTCCCTTCTACCTCTGAAGTCGGTGGGGAATGGATCCGTCAAGGTTTTAAAATGCTTTACTTATCACAGGTTCAGGCATTCAAATCAGCTATAGGAAAAACCATGTGCTTAGGATTCCCGGCTAGAACCCCAGCCAAGATGGCGACCACCATGTGTTAAGGCCTTGTAGAAAGAAGACAGAGACAAGACTCCAGCAGAAAGGAGAAGAGCGACCCAAAAAAAGAGTACGAGCCCCAAAAAGAGAGCCCAAAAAAGAGAGGCAAAAAGAGAGCACAAGAAAGGAAGCAGGCTAGTTTTATCCCCCTGCAACTCAGAACTCCCACTTTTATGGGAAGCAAGCAGGGTCAAATTCCCTCAGGTAATTTCTCCCAGCAACTCACCTAGGCCCTTTTAGTTCAAAGTCTACTACAAAGCAGTTGTAATTAAAACAGCATAGTATTGGTACAGAGAGAGACCTGTAGACCTCTAGAATAGAAATGAATATCATAATGCACAATCTCAAATATATGATCACTAAATCTTTGATAAAGGTGCAAAAAATATTAAGTAGAGCAAAGAAAGCCTCTTTAACAAGTAGAGCTGGGAAAACTGGACAGCTACCTGTAAAGAAATAAATTTAGACCACCTTGTAAGCCATGCACAGAATCAGATGAAAATGGATTAAAGATCTCATATCATATTTGATATAAATATGATTCTATAAGGTACATCAATGATAACATAGGGAAAATGCTCTACAGTATCAAAGCTAATGGTGTCTTCAAGTACAAAACCCCACTGACAAAGTAAATGGAACCAAAGATAAACAAATTGGATTTTATGAAACTGAAAAGCTTCTGCACCTCAAAAGTAATGGTGACCATGATACAAAGACAGCCCACAATGTGGGAAAGAATTTTCACCCAATATCCATCTGATATGGGGTTAATATTCAGGATATATCAGGCACTGGTATCACTTTACAAGAAGAAAACTGCCAACCCTGTCAAAAAATGAGGAGAACAGATGAAGAGAAGCTTCCAAAAAAGAAGAAATTCAAATGGCCAAAAGGCATGAGAAAAAATGCTCTTCATCATTAATCATCAGGGAAATGCAAATGAAAACAACAATGAGGTATCATCTCACACCACAGGGACTGGTGCACATCCAAAAGAGCAAGAACAACCTGTGCTGGCATGGATGCTGGGAAAAGGGGACTCTCATCCACTCTTGGTGTCAGTGCCGATTGGTCCAGCCATTTAGGAAAACAATATGGACATTCCTCCAAAAACCAGATGTTGTGCTCCCATTTGATCCAACAATACCACTTCTATACCCTTCTATACCCTGGAGACCCAAAAACATATAGCAGAAACACTATTTGCACTTCTATATTCATCATAGCGCTATTCACTATAGCCAGAATCTGGAAACAACATGTGAGTCCAAGAACAGAAGACTGGCTAAAGAAACTGGTACATCTACACAATGGAATTCCATGCAATTGCCAGAAAACGAAGTTATGAATTTACCTGCATATGGATGGACATGGAGATTATTATGCTGACTGAAATTAGTCAGAAGGAAAAGGACAGATATAGAAGGACTGCATTAATTAGAGGGATATAAATATAACCAGTGTTCTACTAATCATGGGAAATGGTAACACCAGACTAGAACTGAGCATTGAATGTAAGCAAATTACATGATAATTCCTAAATATCCATAGGGAAAGCCACAATACATAAGGAGGGAAGGAGGGACAGAGAGGAGAGAGAGAGAGAGAGAGAGAGGAGAGAGAGAGAGAGAGAGAGAGAGAGAGAGAGAGAGAGAGAGAGAGAGAGAGAGAGAGAGAGAGAGAGAGAGAGAGGATAAGGAGCAGTGCCTGCTTTCAGAGGCAGACCTGGATTGGTGGAGGGAGGAGGGAATTTGGGTACCTTGGTGGTGGGAATAGGGCACTGGTGGAGGGGTGGGTTCTGGATCATTGTATGACTGAAACCCAATCATGAACATCTTAGTAATTGTATATCTCACAGTGGTATAATTTTTTTTTTAAAAATCTGAACAGGTAGCCAATCAGAAGATAGAATGTGATAGTTGGGGGTGAGATTTGGCTACAGATAAAAGTTAACCCCCAGCCTGTCTCCCCTCTATCTCTGTGTCTCTTTCTCCTCATCGCTCATCCCCCCTCCCTTTCTCTCTCTCTCTTCTCCTCTCTCTCTCTCATTCTGTCTCTTTTCTCTCTCTCTCTCAGCACATACTCTCTGGACTCTCCCGGTTTCGTAGCATGACACACCCAGACCCAGGGCCCAGTTCAGGTGTGCTACGCAGGACAGGCAGGGCTCAGACTCCTAGGGTAGCTCAGGTACAGGCAGGGCTCAGATGACAAGAAACAGAACACAGGAGTCTCACCCATGTGCATAGAGCTGTGATAGAAGACTAAGGAAATTCCGAACGAAATGACAGGAATTTCTGGGGTGACTTTGGGAGGCCCAGCAACAGGTACAGAGCATATGGATATTGCGCACATGCATGTGGCTGTGACCTGAAACTGGGAACACATAAATGGTATTGGGAGAATGGCATAGGGACAGGACCTAGCCATTGTTCTTGGGAGACAAGTAGACTGTGGGAAAGGACAGACATCATTCAGGATCAGGAAGCATCAGGGACAGGACAATTGACATCATTCATAGGTAAAAGAGAGGCCTGAACACCTGGGAGGGTGGAACCATTTACCTTTTCTGTGCAATAAATCTACTGGGGAGAGACCTGGAATCATTTACCTTTTTCTTTACAATAAACCAACTTTCAAAGTTCTGAATTTTATGTACGAATATTTCATACAATTCTCAAGAACCCACCAGCATAAGAAAATTTTCTTTCTGACTACCATATTTGGTGACTCAACAGGGTGTTCATCTGTGGAATATGTGGGGCATTCTGCTATGGTGTGGGACCTCCAGTTGTGGAGTATGTGGGGCGTTCAGCTGTGAAGTTGTATAGAAACCAGCCAAGGGTCAGGAATCATAAGCTGCCAGTGAAACAAGAAAAGACTTAAAGGTGCTGTTTTTGTTACCCTTCTGGCACTAGAAACAGGAGAAAGAAAACGTGGATTTTGTATCCTGTTAATTTCAGTTTTCAAGCATATAAATCCAATTGAATGATAGATATAGGCTGGTCCCTCCCCCACTACATATTTTCTTGACTAATGAACCAAATCAGTGGGAAGTCAGGAATCAGATAGGCACAGCAAGGTCAAGATATCTAGAGAGCTGAGAAACAGAACAGGAATAAATATTAAGAACATATCATAAGCATACAGAAAACTTGAGCAGGCCAAAAGTGAGAGAAGTTTATTTTGCTCATATGCTAAACTTGAACTTAAGACCAGTATGTAGAGCAAGATACAGGTCTTGACGTAGATGGAGAATTGAAGGATATTGTACTCAGTTGCTTTATTCCAGGCCTGTTCCATATCCTCTAGCAAGGAATTTGTTAGGTCATCCTACATTTATAATCCTCCATTGTAAAAGTCTCCTCAGTGACTGAAGATCTAGGAAAAGGTTTTTTTTCTTGAGCATTTTTAATAACTTTGTGGCCAGTTTTGCTGTTTTTGTTCAATCCTTGGTACTGGAAAGAAATACCTCTGATTCAGAATGTAAAGAAGGTTTTTTTGCTAGGACTGCAGGCTATTAACAGCCAGGCCAGTGACTTGGGGCAATACACATGTGAAAAGGTTTTAAGTATAGCTTAAGCTGTAGTTCACACCTACCAGATGTTGTAAGTCTGGGAAGGAGGTTTTAAAGATGCTTTGTAATATTCTGTACTGGATAAGAAGTTTTGCTACTTCCTTTCTAGCCCTTCAAAAAGAAGAAGGAAATTTTGCCTCCCTTATAAGGAAATAATACAGCAATTAGGGTCTCAGGTCTAAAAGAAAAGTTGGTTAAAGTTGTTATTTCCAATGTGAAGAATGTTTTAGAACTTACCTCTGTAATAACTAAGGAAGCAACAAAAATAGGATGAGTTCTGGTATGTGGTAAAAGATAGTAACTTCAGTTTATGTCCTTGGGAAAAATTGAAGGACCATGGCTACCTATGTGCAAATGAAATGTTTAGTTCAGAATTTGTGCAGAGAAAGATTGATGAATTCAGGTTTTGCCTTTTCAGAAGACGTGCTAAAGTCTGTTTCTTTGTGAGAAAAGCAAGAAATGTGGGATTTATGTTTGAACAAAAGGTACAGATGTACTGTTCTGTTCCGATGAATTAACTATAAAGATAACGCACTTCTCTAGTGCCTAGATAACAGTTTCTTGCCTTGCCCTTGAGGAAAATTCAGTTGTTAAGGTGGTTCCTAGACCCACCTTGGATACTGTTGCCTTGGGTGGAGATACAAGCAGCTTACAGGCATTCAGCAGAAAGGCTCTGATGGAGCTCTCTGGTACAGGGGCAAGTTTGCTGCTTGGCCCAAAGGTCTTGTGACTTGGCTGAACTCAGGTCTCATACTGAGAAAGAATCCACAAAGAGTGGATCTTCAGGTCTAAGAGTGTTGAGGTCTATAGGCCCACCAAATCACAGGTAGTTTTTTGTTCAGTGCTCAGTAAAGTTAAAGAAAAGTTTCTGTTTTTATCATGGGTTAGTGGCAGCTCCCAAGCTCAGGATAATTTTAAAACTCACTAGAGAAGTGGACTGTGGAGTGGGAGTACATGCAGCTTTCAGGTTTCTTTTTTTTAAAGTATTTTATTATACCACCGTGAGATATACAAATAAAAAGATATACAATTAAAAAGTTCATGTTTGGGTTTTGGTCATACAGTGTTCCAGCACCCGTCCCTCCACCAGTGCCCATCTCCCACCACCAACATCCCCGGTTCCCTCCCCTTCCCCAGCCCACCTCCATGGCAGGTTAGTTATTTCTTTCCCTTTCTCTCTCTTTCTTTTTCCTTCCCTTACAGACTATGGATTACAGAACATACATTAAAAGGTTGTCATGTGTATCCTTTTGCCTCTATTTAATGCTCAGTTCTAGGTTGGCATTAGTACCCTTGACAATTATTAGCACCCTGTTCCATTTTCTGTCTTACCTAACCTCTGACTTCCACATGTTTGTGTTAATTTCCACCTTTGACAAGACCTCGTGATATATGTTTCACTTGACCTTGGATATTGGTATCATAATATGTACATATATATTTATGCCATGCAAATAAATGCAGTCATTCTGTATCTGTCTCTCTCCTTCTGGCTAATTTCGCTCAACATAATCTTCTCCATGTCCATCCATTTATAGGCAAATTTTATAACTTCATTTTTCCTAACAGCTGCATAGTATTCCATTCTGTAGATTTACCAAAGCTTCTTTATCCAGTCATCGATTTTCGGGCACTCTGGTTGCTTCCAGATTCTAGCTATTGTGAATAATGCCGCTATGAACATAAAAGTAGGGATGGTGTTTCCACTGCGTATTTTTGGTTTCCCAGAGTAGATTCCCAGGTGTGGTATGGCTGGGTCAAATGGGAGTTCAATTTCTAGTCTTTGGAGGAAAGTCCCAACTTCAAACTGTACTACAAGGCAGTAGTAATTAAAACAGCATGGTATTGGAATAAAAACAGACCTGTGGACCTATGGAATAGAATTGAGTATCCTGACACCCAACCTCAAACACATGATCATTTAATCTTTGATAAAGGTGCAATGAGTCTAAAATGGAGTAAGGAAAGCCTCTTCAACAAGTGGTGTTGGGAAAACTGGGCAGCGACATGTAAAAAAATGAATTTGGACCTGTGTCTAACACCATGCACAAAAATCAGATCAAAATGGATTAGAGATCTCAATATCAGACTTGAATCCATAAAGTACATTGAAGAAAATATAGGAAAAACCCTCCACGACATTGAAGCTAAAGGCATCTTCAAAGGTGAAATATCACTAACAAAGCAACTAGAAGAAAGGATAAACATATGGGACTACATGAAACTCAAAAGCTTCTGCACCTCAAAAGAAACAGTGACTAAGATACAAAAGCAGTCCACAGAATGGGAAAGAATATTCACCCAATACCCATCTGATAAGGGGTTAATATCCAGGATATATCAGGCACTGGTAGAACTTTACAAGAAGAAAACAAACAGCCCCATCAAAAATGGGGAGAAGAAATGAACAGAAACTTCAGCAAGGAAGAAATTCGAATGGCCAAAAAACATATGAAAAAATGCTCATCATCACTGGTCATCAGAGAGATGCAAATCAAAACAACAATGAGATACCACTTTACACCACAGAGACTGGCACATATTCAAAAGAGCAAGAACAACAAGTGCTGGCGTGGATGTGGGGAAAAGGGGACACTCATCCATTGTTGGTGGGAATGCCGGCTGGTACAGCCTTTCTGGAAAGCTTTCAGGTTTCTAAGTGGAGAATTCCAATAGCCGGGCCACAGAGAAGGAAGGGCCCAGGCATGAATAGGTAGCTCTAGAGCACTCCCAGGTGGTGAATGATAGCTAGCACCAAGCTGGAAAGTAGATCTCATACACTCTCTACTTCCACTACACTAATGTGAATTTCTGATGTTTGAAAAAATACTATTTGTGCAGCTTCTTTCCCGTAAAAGTAATCTCTGTTTATCAGTACATAACCTTCTTTGCTAATGTCCTTGACCTAATTTTTAACAGTAAAAGGAAATTTTCTTATATGATCAGGAAACCTACCTGTTATCTAAAACAGGTAATAGCTTTCAGTGATTCTTGGTCATGGAGGTGAAGGGATCAGATTGTGGTTGCATGAACTTCAAACCATCTCTTCTTTCACTGCCTCCTGTTCTCCAGTCTAGTGAAATATCTATATCGTTTTCTCTGTCACTAAAACTTAGTTAGCTCTTTGAGTTTAAAATGCATGTGTGTCATGCATTCTTTCCAGCAGTGTACTAGCTTCACCATCACCTTTTGGGCCTAGGCCTTTCCCTTTACAAAATGTGATTAAAAGTCTCAGTCACATACATGCTTTATTTTAAAACATAAGATTATGTGACAAAAATGAGAAAGAAAACTTGAAATATTTAGTTCATTATGACTCGAATAGAACTGAAGTGTATATTATACTGATGAAAATGAGTCAAAGAAAGGCAAATAATGAATGATATCCCTGGTATATAGAATAAGAAAACAACAGAGAATGCAAAGAAAGTAACCAGTGGGGAAAATGAGAACAGACACAAAGAGTTTTCCTGTAGAACTATTTACTAAATGAGACCAGGCAGACTGAGGAAGAACAGAGTGTGTAACTCACAGGGGACCTAGAGACAATGATAGAGAGAAGAATACTGATCTTGAAGCTCTGATGGTGGGTATGGAATAGCAACATTGCATTCCTTAAATGATATTAACAGTTAATCATGATGCCTAAATTGCTTAGTAAGAACCATATAAAAAGACATGGAAAACACTAAAACTAAAAGAGCTTACTAAATTTACTAAAAATTACTAAAGCTAGAACAGTAATATTGCATGCCTAAATGTTAATACCACTGTAAATTATAAACCACAATAAAAAAATGAATACAATTTTGTAAAAGGCGCAGTTAAGTTTCTGTAACAGAACAATATGGAAAAGTAACAAAATAAAAATAAGAAGGAAAAAATATGGCTGCCATTTTCTAGTTTTTTTAGCAATAATTAACTTGAGACTGATGGGAAGGAAGATTTTTAGTCCAGAGACTACTATTTAATCCATAAAGATAGTACAGTGGGTAAGTATTCTTCTCTTGCATTTAGTGAATCTAGGTTTGATCCCTAGTTTCCCAAGCACAGCCAGGAGTGATCCCTGAGCACAGAGTCAGGGGTAAGCTCTGAACATGGTTGAGTATGGCCCCAAACAAAACAAAACACCCCAAACTCCAAAATTTAACTGTTTAAAAACTTCCCTTGAAAGACATGGGTATTCCTTATCATTGAACATTGTGTCCTTTGTGGTTTTTATCCCAATATATTAATTTAAGTAAACAAATGTGCACATTTATGACTTCCGAAGTCGCTTAGAAGAGGCCATGCAGCTTGTGTTTATTTAATTTGGAACATTAACTCTTAAAGTCTTAATCATTTAAGAAAATGGAATATTCCAAAAAAGATCTGGGCAAAACATATGATGATGGATAATAGAGAACAGAAGAATATCCTTGACAATTGTGTTAAGCTTTTGTGACTTCTTGGCTTAGGTACTAGTAAACAGAAATGATGCCTGTGGTTCTTCAGGTAACACTGATGCCAATAATTGAGGAACTCTAAGTGAGAAAATTATGCGGAACCACTTCAGAAACCAGATTTATGAGAACCATTAGTGAGTGTTCTTATTTTGCATCACTGTTATGTTATTGTTTATTGAAACTTAAGGTGTGCTGAGTACCAGACCACAACCTGTCATTGAAATAAATGGGATCATTTCATTGTCTTTTTTAAATTTTCAGAATGCAATTATATAACTAATTTCTTCATTCAATTGTTCTAGCTGCTGAGTAAACCAAAAAAATATTTTTAAGTTAAAAAAAATGTTCTTTACCCTCTATGTGGAATATAAATCTAACACAGAATATAGTTGAATACATACCATAGGTATTCTTGGTTTTTGAAATTGGGTTGTTTTAAGTTTTTTTGTTGTTCATGTTTTTGCTATTGGGTCACATATAGCAGTGCTCAGAGAATATTTCTGGCAGAACTTGGGGGAACTAAGAGGTATTAGAGATTTAACTCATGCCTCCTGCATGCAAAGCCTATGTTCAACCTGTGGTGATATTTCTATGGCCCCTGTTTTAAGTAGAGTTTAAGGAAGTGAATCTTTGCTCTGGTTTATCTTTTGCTAAGAAACTGGATTAAGTACATTGTCACAATTCATTGTAATTATTATCTACAGGAATAAATAGGCAGTGACTAAAATTATAATTGTTCACAATGAATATTCACTTTAGTAGCTAGAGCAGGTAGCATCTTATTGTCAGTTCATGATTGGGACAATATTTGCATCTGTATGGATGTTCATTTAGATGTGACAACAAAGATTAGTTGACTTTGATCAAGCATGATCAGAAAGTGGCCATGGATTCGTCTTTTAATGATATTCTAGGAATTGCTTTGGATAATCATCAAAACAAAGCTTATTAGAAATACTTACTTTTTTCTTGCCTAGACTAGTTCTTCAATTTTCTCATGTTCCATATTGTCATATAAAATGACGTTATAAGCAATAATACTTGTTATCAAATCTAATCAGCAAGTATTAATACTTAGGTGTGATTAGATAGATGTGGTATTTACTTCCCCATGTATGCTTCCCTTCTTTGTTATTTAGATAAGAGAGAGAAAGGAAAGAGCACTTAGAGAGGTTCATCCTTAACAGCCCATTTTCTTATTACATTTTAAGCGTGTCTCATGTATGTTTCTAAAATTTTATGTATAATAAAAGTAAACTTTTAAAGTATACTATTAAAATTTAAAAATGCTTTTAAAGTATACTTTTAAAGTTTTATGTAAAATATACCTTTATAATTATTTCATTCTTTAGAATTTCTCTTTTAATTTTAGTTGATGTTTCTAAAACATTTTACTTAAAATTTTAAAAAATGTTCAAGACAAAAATGCAGCATTAACATCTAAGTGGATTCATAATGCAAGTTTAAAAAAAAGAGATGTATATATGAAGCTTGAAAGGGAGAGAACCATAGAATTGAATAAGGAGTTGTTAATATTGCTGTAGCTTTCAGAACTTTTGATCCAGAACTCATGCTTGAAACTAGAGTTTTCAGAACTAGACCTACTGATTCTCAACTATACTATATAAATTGTTCAAGAAAATATAGATTACTAGGAGACAATAATAGTATGGTGGGTAGGATGTTTGCCTTGCACACAGCAAACTTGGGTTTGATCCCTGGCACCTCATATGTGCTCTGAAGCCCTCCAAGAGTGATTCCTAGCTTGGAATCAGGAGAAAACCCTGAAAAATACTAGGTAATGGGCAAATAAATAAACAGTAATGTATAGGGATTATTTAAGCATTGTATAATTCCTGTCAGTGCAATTATAATTAGGATAAAGATTTATTGGGGCTTATGAAAAATAATAGAGGGATATTGAACTTTGCTAGTAGGTGTGGTATGGTAACATTTTACTCTGAAACTCTTATATATTTGCATTCTTTTTATATATTTACATTCTTAGAAATCATTGTTAACCAATAATAAAGACAGGATGATTCAAGTCTTCTTTAAATGTGTTCATTTTTTTCACCTTGTGACTCAGGAGTGCCATTACAAAGATGTTCATAGTACAGTTGTTTCAGGAATACAGTGTTCCAACACCAGTGCCTCTACTGGTGTGACCTTCCTTCCACAGATATCTCGTTTCTGCAGCTTGCCGCCTCCCTGCAGCTTACCCCATTAGCACATACAAAAACTTTTACTTAATGTTGCTTACTCCAACAAAAAGGCAGATAGAATTATCATAAAAGAGAGCCACCGTGATAGTACAGTATAAAGTGCATTTGCTTTGCATGCATCCAACTCAGATGTGATCCCTAGCACCCCACGTGGTCCCCTGAGTCTGCTAGGAGTAATCCCTGAGTACAGAGCTAGGAGTAAGCCCTAAACTCTATGGATGTATCCCCAAGACAAAATATATGTAACAGTCCTTAACTAATGATTGATATATATTATTTAAACCATGTAAATCAGAAATTTAAATATTTCAATACAATATTATATAATGTCTATTCTTATTTACTTAAATATGCTTTCAACACTGGTATCTACAATAGATTGCAATAAAGTTTGTACAGAGATCTCATTGTAATCATGTTTTCCCTGTCAGTAATAAAGTTTTATTTTAATTTTTTGTTAATATATTTTAGAGTTTATATGAGATAAAGTCTACAAGTAAAAAAATTTAGTAGAAGTGAAAGGGATTAAGTAAACTGAGAAGGCAAAGCCTAATTGGGCTTATAAAAGTAGTATTTTATCCTAAGAAAGGGAATATTGATTTTTTTTCTCAGAAAATACTATAGACATTTCTTGAGCATCTATAAAAATTAGTAATATATTGCAATAAATGTCTCTATGGATGTTCATAAAACTGGTATGATCTTGAAAATTCAATATAAATGTGACGTTTATTCGTTATTGAAAATGTATAAGCCCACTTAGCAAGCTATGTGTAAATATAGAGTTCTTGTTCTAGTATAGGGCAACCACTAACATCAAAAGTTAGTGCCATCTTGATTCAACATGCTGGGATGTTAGTCTTATTCTTTAAAGTTCCTGCATGCTTCCTGAAAAAGTGGTCTCAAGTCTATAAATTCCCAGGGCCAGAGCGATAGCACAGCATGTAGGACATTTGCCTTGTACACGGCTGGCTCAGGTTCAATCCCGGCATCCCATATGGTTCCCCCGGCATCTCATATGATCCCCTGAAAACCTCCAGGAATAATTCCTGAGAGCAGAGCCAGGAGTAGCACCTGAGCATTGCAAGGCATGACCCCCCATTTTTTAATAAAAGGTTGTAAATTCCCTAAGCAGTTGTTTGTTTCTGAAGCTCTGTATAGTTCCTGTAAAGTTGATTGAAAACTTATCTGGATATATAGTGTATGTTTGGTTTTGTGTTTATTTCTTTGTCATTTTATGCTACATCTTTCTGTTCTCTAACATTTGATAGATCTGTGTGAATCTTAAGAGCTTTCCTTTGTATGTAAATTTCCATTTTGTTCTTTCTGCTGTCAGTATTCAGTTATCTTATTCCTGGAATTGTCATTTTGAATCTTGAGGTATTCTAGTTGAATGTGTTTTTGCTGAGACTCTTTGCACCTGTTGAATCATGGTGCCTGTATTCAACAATCCTGGGAAATTCTTATCAGTGGTTTAAGTATAGTTTCTTCATCACATTTGTCTTCCTGTTTTTCAGGGACTCTATGAATCTTATATTGTTCCCCTAGAAATAATTCCATATTTCTCTGGATGCCGTTCATTTATTTTCAGGCTATAATAATAAATTCATATTTTAAAAAAAAAGGAGTGAGAGAGATATACAGGTGTTAAAGTGCTTGCTTTGCAAGTGTGACTGACACTGTTAAATTAGTAATGCTGTTTATGATCTCCAAGCACCATACAGACTGGCACCTGTACAGAGCCAAGAGCATCACCTGAGCACTTCCAGGTGGGCCTAACACACATTAAATTTTTAAAAATTTTTTGAAAAGCTCTTTGGAACCTACCTTTACCACCTCTAGAATGTGACAAAGAGAAACTTTCATAGTAAGCAAGAGGGAGTAATCAAGAAAGATACAATGGTAATAAATAAAGAAAATAATATAGAAAAAAAATTCAATGAAACAGTTTATTTAAAGATAAAAAGTAAATCTTGAGTAGATTAAAACCAAAAAATAATAGCCATGATAATAAAATTATGAGTTAGGAGATTTTGTAAGTAATACCATATAAAGACAAAGGATTCTAAGAGGCAACAATGTACAATTATAATGGTAAATTAGAAAATCTTGATCACTTGATCACTTGATAGCCTGTTATTCATCAATTTCTCAAGCAGGCACCAGTAATATTTTCATTTGACCCTATCATGTGCCAGTGTGGCCCAATGGCATCTGGTTGTTTCAGGAATACTAAGAGCCTCAAACCGTTCGTTCAGGGTCTTGATAAGGAAATCTGACCATCTTGTAGGTGGGCGGCCATATGATCTTTTGACATCCAGTGGGATCCAATCGGTAACGGCTCTAGGCAAGTGGTCGTCTCCAGATCACATTTATGCCAGCCCATCTGATTTTTGATGCCCTGGCAAATGAGACAACGTCCTTGATTTTGGAACAGCAATGGAGGTCAGAACTCCGGATTCCTTCTCTCACTTGAATGAGGCTTGATATTCCAAGCATGGCTCTTTCGATTCCTTTTTGGAAGACCCAAATAGCATTCTCATCCTGCTTTCGTATGGCCCAGGTCTCTGAGGCATATGTTAATGCAGGGAGAAAGGTGGACTCAAAGAGATGTGCTCAGAGCTGGAGGTTCTTTGTCCTTTTTGGCTATTTCTTCGATGTTTTTGAAGGCATCTAATTTCTAAAATATTAGAAAATCCAGAATTAATAATCTCTAGAATATATGATAATGTTATGTATTTCTGAGTCACTATTAGCATTTTTCAACATGATGAGTACTTTTCTATTTCCTGTTTAATACTTTGAGAGTAATATATTCCAGGATACAATTAGAATAATGAGGTAATACATATAATTAAATTGAAAATTGAATATATGCATGAAACTGTGCCCATTTTCTCAAGTATTATTTATCTCTGCATTCAATTTAAAGAGACATAACAAATAAGACAAAGTAGAAGTGATGTTTTCAATAGCATTTTATCATGTTTAAAATATTAGTATTGAATAAGAACCTAAAATAATAAAAGTCAATATATCAGCCAAAAAATTGATGGAACATTGATAAAAGTTGTAATTTAATTTTGTAGCAAACATGAAATAATTATAAGGGTATATTCATAGTTTGATGTTGGGGAGCCACTGGGGTCCCTAAAAAAACCAGGGAACAAGTTCCCTCTACCTCCAAAGCCAGCAGGGAATGGATGAAAACTCAGGAATCCAGCACAGTTTTAAAAGGCTTTACTCTCACATGTTCTGGTATACAATCCAACAGGAAAAATCCTGACTTTAGGTTCCTAGCTGCGCCCAGCCACGTGTAGGTTTAGAACTAGGCCAAGATGGCCGCAAGCACTTGCTAAAACCTAACAGGGAAGAGAACAGAGAGGGGAAGAGGAGAAGCAGAGAGCAAGGAGAGGCCAAAATGATAAAGGGCCTTCTCCTTTCTCCTAGATCATTTTATAGATAGAAGCCCGCCAAAACCTTCCAGCCCAGCTCATAATGGACTGGGCTATCTAGAGATGAAACCAGGTAAATAACCCTTTTGAAATGCAGATCTTTAGGTGGGCTCTCTGGCACAAGCTTCACAAAAGCCAGAGCTGATTCTCTGAGTCAAAATCTCCCTAGCAGAGTTGGGAAGGGCTGCACCTCTGAACCAGAAAGCAGTTCAGAATGTAATTTGTAGGTTATGGCATTAATACTTTTTGCTGTGAATATATAGCCAACTGATTCCAGATTCTAAATCCTACTAAGGTCCAAAATCCATCAGAATAATTCACTCTGGCATTACCTTTAGAATCAGAGAACATCAGTTTGCTTGGAGGCACACAGGCATGTCTCTTTGAACTAGGAGAATTGATTACATTATGGTTGATACATCATGGCCAAGTACTCTTAGAATATCTACTTGTGGGGACCCATGGGAGCAGGAACTGTATCCTAATATCCATAATAAAAATTATGCCTGTATAAAATTATGAAATTAATAAAATTCTGTCCAAGCTTCCATTGTGTCTTCTCCGGAGATTCCCTAAAGTCAGGGAGCAACTTTTCACATAAACTAAGTATAGTTGGAACCTGAGGCTCAGTAGGGGGTGTCACCCAACAGTTTGATAACATATGATGTTTTCTAAAAATAAAGTCTCTACCCTATAAGTATACATTTACTGGTGTTTTAAATTCCACTTAAAATTGTTGTTATTTACTGAAGATACTCTAGATGTGATCAATAATCTCAGAATACTTGTCACAAGTACCACTTCATATAGTCAAGATGACAATTATCTGTGAGAATGAAAGGGATACTTCTGAACATACATATGATTTAGCTAGTGTCTTAGCCAGATACTGTGTAAGAATGCCTTCAGCAAAATCTCATATCACATGTCACAAATGTATGTTTATCCACATTTGTTGGAAGACTTTTTGTCAATGAGTGATCAGAATTTCACAATATTTCTAAAACTACATTCTCTTGTAGTGTTTGTAATCTTAAACCATGTTCATCTCCTGTGTTCTTAGATATCATCTATAGTTCACAATTATATAGAAGAATTTATAAGGTTTAATGTCCATACAAATTCAACTGTATACTTATATTTATGAGCAAAACATATGCATTGCTAGACTAGGTAAACTACTCAGCATGCACAGGACAAATCCTCCACACCCAACAATTTAGAAAGGTGACACACTATGTCTTCAGGTTCATGAGCTTCATTGTTTTATCTCTTTTTTCTCTTTCCTGGGGTACTGTCCACTCAGTCACTAATATTGAAACATCTGCTATCTGCAGTGAAATTTACTTTTTGTGATTGATACTAATTACAGTGTGTGTAACTAATGAGAACTTAAAACATCTGTGTTATTGAATTTGATCTGAGAGAAGAATATGAACAATGGAAACATACAAGCATATAATAGGAGAATTCTTGAATCTCTATTCAGCATTAATCTTAAATATAGTAAGACATTTTGTAACAGTATAGGATTTCTTAAATTTTTACCACCTGAAATCTTGTTTATACCTGAGAAATGTAATATGAACAAGCAATTGCCAGATACACCTTGGATTTATCATACGATCAATTGTGAATTTATTTTAGTCATTGTAAGTTCAGAAATCTTTTACTGTTTCCAAAATTTTTTTGACCCACAGTGTAAGAATGTAGGGACTCTAGAGTTATTATGAATGTTAGATAGATGAAGAACTTTTATTACCAAAGTTTTTTTTTAACTTACTTTAAACAAAATTCTGTTTTGTTTTGTTTTTAAGTGTTATCCTTGTTTTATCCTTAGTCTTACTCCTAGAGTTCTGTGAGTTTTTTCTTTTTTCAATTCCAGAGATGACTGGTTATCACATGGTTGAAATGGAAGATGAAATATATTTGGCCTAATTCTATCCAAACTATGTTTTTTATAGTTGTGACTTTTAAAAAAAAGCACTTACTTCAGAAATCGCTTGGGAACATATTCATTTACTTCTGAAAAGTAAGTAGTCATTAGACTACAGCATTCTTTCCACCAATAATCAATGAGCTAAATAAAGATGTCAGTGTGAAAATGTGTCACATACATTGTAGCTTAAAATAGTCTTCACCACTCAGGCAAAACTTCCTATAAGAAGTGGATGAGAGATAATTAGAACTGTAATTAGAGCAGGAGAAAAAACTTCCAAAGGTTTTATCGTTCATTTAATGGAATAGCTAGGAGAGAGGATACATGAATTTTAATACACTATAATCAGTTCCTGGAAATTAATGTCTAATAACAATAGTTATCAATAGGGTATGAGAAACCCTATTGATGTGAGAAAGAGTTACATTTAGTGGCACTTCCTCCCATTTTGATGTTTATCCTCTCTTTTTGATTTCTACTTTCTTAGAGGTGAGCAATGGGCCCTACACGCTGGTAGTACTCAGGGCTTATGGCTGGCTCTGTGCTGAGTATTTGGACTTTTGTGGGATCAGGGAACCATATCTGGTCCCGGATATAAAATCTTGAACCTGGGTGGTCAGGTTACGAGGCAAGTACCTTCCCTGTGGCATTATTTCTCTGGCCCCTGATCTATAACAATTTTGAAACTGCTGAATTCTCATCATTGCTGATAAGAAAGATCAAACCTTAAATTTACAAGGTTTAATGTCCATACAAATTCAACTGTATGTAAGTTTAAGACAAAATATTAAAAAAGAAAAAAGCTGATAAGGTCTTGTGTAATTATTTAATTCATGGTTTTCCTCTGATTAAATACATTTTATTTATATGTGTTAACTATCAGTTGCAAATGAATAAGCAGATTGGATGGCTTATTTTATCATAAAAATATTTGGATACAGTAGACAATATTTCTAATTCCTATGACAGTTAATATGTAGATATTTATGTTGCATACTTTGTGGAAGACCTGAGAAAAGTACAAGTTTTCTCAGTCTCGATTCCATAACAATCAGGAAAATATCAGTTGTACACATTTTATGGTTTCACAGAATTCACATATTTTATTGGGCCACACAAGAAATGTATATAAACTGACCATATAAAAATATCTTTTGCATTTTTTACTGAAGTAGCATTCTATCACAACATTATATAAGTTTCCTGTACATATGCTTTTAAATCAACATCTGTGTTGATTAACAGAAAATAATAAGCACATTTCTTAGTTTTTAGAATATAAGTTCTAAAGGTAAAAATTTCTCAACCCTATTTTTATTGAGGTAGCATAGTTTACAACAGTTCCTATTATATATGTATATATATATATATATATATATATATATATATATATATATATATATATGTATGTATATTATAGTCCTCATTCCCATGACCTGATGGAATGGATGGTTTTAGGCTCTTTATGTTCCTGGAGCAAGCAGATGCCCTTTGACTCTACTAGCATAAGACAGGATGTATGGAAATGTTACTGGTGCCTGCTCAAGTAAATCGATGATGAACGGGAAGACAAGTGATACAAGTGATATATATTTTGCTTTTTGGGTCAGGGGTTATTCCTGGTGGTGCTCAGAGGACCATTTGGGATGCCAGAGATCAAACCAGAGTTGACTGCATGAAAGGCAAATGCCCTACCTGCTGTCAATTGCTCTGGCCCTTATTTTATATTTTCAATGTTACTTCATTACTCCCACAACTAGATAGTCAATAATTTACTACCACTATACTATTGTCCCTTCTTTTCCATATAAACTTCCTTAAGATAGGAAAGAAGTGAATAATTATTATCTGAGTGAAATGCAAAGTTGCATAATAAGGTGGACGATATGGTTGGAAATTCAGAATCCCAGTAGCTTAAGTAAAAACTATGACATCACAACTAAATTCCAAATAATGGTGTTCTTAGTAAATCCCTGAGGGTGTAACAAATGCATTAAAAACATAGAGTAGCACTGAGAACAGGATTATAATCAGTTTTGTTTCTGCCATATTTTTGACCAAACTTGTTATCTACTTATTTAATATTTTTCAGTAATTTGCTTTATACATACATAGAAGTGTTGTAAGACTGTCAGTCATTGATTTTGCTGCGCACAAATTTTCTTAACATATATTTATGTTCCTTATTATTATTAAATTAGTAAAGCCAAAATATATTTTCACAATATTAACAGCAAATCAAGGTGTTTTCATTAAAATCAAGCTTTTATTGAATATATTCAGTTGAATTTTTTGCTAGTACTGTATCGAGTATTAAAAACATGAAAATTCTGTCAGTATACTTATATTGACAACAGAAATACAGAAAAATCACATAGAATTGTTGAATCTTAGAGTATTGCCACTGTTTTTATGTTATTTCTGTGTTTAAAATTTCATGTGTTTTTTCTAAATATTAGAGTATAATATTTATTTGTATTTATAATGTGTTTATATTATAAATATAAACTAAACTATACTATACTATATAAACTAAACTTTACTATGTGCAGTCATATGTGACATTTATACATATATACATACTTGTAAATACAAAAGCTATTTATTTTGCCTCTCATGAGACAGAAATATTTAGGGGCTAAAGAGATAATATATTGGGTAGGTTGATCGCAGGTTGCTGATATCATCCTATTAGTTAAATAATATAGTAGCATCATTTGATATAATATTGGTACGATCTCAAATTTCAGAATAAGGTGCTTGGAGCACGGATATCTGGATTATAGCAACTTGTTGCTCCTTTGGACCACTCCTGATGATGTTCTCTGTCTATTCAGTTTAGTGCTCTGTATCTGTCCCAGTGGTACTTGAGGATACATGTGGTGCAGGACATTGAATCCAGACCTCCTGCATGCAAACCATGTACCAAAGTTCCTTGAGTTATCTCTTTGGTTTGTAAAGACAAAATTATAAAGGAAACCATTCAATATTTCTCTCAGAATTGGTTTTAAAAGCAGCAAATGTCTTCATTTATTTTGCAGATGTTTATCTACAACTGCTTCTATCCCTCCTTCAAATCTGAATGACAGCCTAGTAGGGTAAAGGACTCAAGGCTAAAGGTTTCTCTCCATTCGATACTTTGAATGTCATCCTATTCCTTTCTTGACTGTAGGGTTTCATGTGAGAGATGTGTATTTTATGCTGTTTTCCTTACACTTGAGGCTTTATTTTCTCTGTCATTGTAATCTACCTCTCGTTTGTTTTTGTCATTTTGACTGTAATACGTTCTGGTATTGTTCTGATTGAGTTTATTTTTTGGTTGTTATTCTGTGGCCTCCTAAATTTGTGCATAGTTTCGCTCCTTATTTGGGGAAGTGTTCAGTTATTGTCATTCCCATTAGTCATTGCTTCCTTTTCTCTTTTTTTCTCCTCTGGTATTCCTATAAGAGATATTTTTTTCTCTGGCTATTGTTAATTATTTTATGTTTTCTTCAGTTTCCCCATCTTCTTTCTCTTGCCTCTTCTTACTTAAAGATAGTTTATGTTTATCTCCAACCACAATGACTTTGTGTTCAGTTTCTCCAGTCCTGCTGCTGTGGCTCTCCACTGTATTCCATAGCTTCTTCAATTCCAGTTAAGTGAATTGTTTAATATTTTTCATCAAATTATTTTGAGCTAAAGGAATCGATCGTATAATGTTTCTTTCATTTAAATTATCAACTGAAGGAATCATTTTGAGGTCACCCTTGGGCAGGATAATGGGTTTTGATAAACAAAAGATGTACATGAACCTCTATCCCTATCTCTAATTCCTTTTCGTTTTCTCATTATCACTAAGGCCTGATGGGTATTAAGGGTGAAATTTTAAGCTCCAGATGATCCGAGCAGTGTTCTTCGTGCTGTTCATTATATCAAGGTGTTATTTATGCCTCTATTGATTTGTAGTCACCACTGCTACTTTGGGAGGAATTTTACTAGACTTGGATGAAGGTAGGTTGCAGATTCTTTAAATGGGGGATTGTCGGAAAAGGCAGGTTCTTGAATGAAATCCTATGGGTGCACAACTGGAGGCTTAAGTGTGTGGGTTGGCTGAATGGATAAAAATGAGTTTGAGGTGGGGGTAGGTTGGGGTGGCTGTAGGCCTATGGAGGCAGCAGAGGTGGAGTATAGGGGCTGCAAATTCCAGGGGAGGGGAATATCCATCACTGTATCACTGTCTTCCAGTTGTTCATCGATTTGCTCGAGCAGGCACCAGTAACATCTCCATAAGTCCTCTTGCAAGCAAATGTAGCCCAAGGGCATCTGCTTGCTCCAGGGACAGGAAGAACCTCAAACCGTTCTTCAAATCATGGAATTGAGGTCCATAATTGTTACTAGTTTATGGCATATCAAATAAAACATAGGTAGCTTGCCAGGCTATACCATGTAGGTGGAATACTCTCAGTAGAAGGCTCTCATCTAGAGCATTTACTGATGAAACTTAAAGGGGAAAGAACGGGTTTTCTCTTGGGTGGAGCTCTGAGGAACTCTGGAGTCTGGATGTTGAGAATGACTGATCTCATGATGTGTGGGTTGCTCTGGCTTCTGCTAGGCTTACTAGAATGACGGGTATCAGTTAGAACCTGCCTATAACTATATTCAGTGTATAAATGTGAAAGATCCTGGGAAGGACCTGATCCTAAAATCAGTACTCATCTAAGAATGTCCCATGGAGCTGACCTCCTGGTAAGGGGCTCAGCCAGGCCCTGGCCAAGTCCAACATTGCTCCAAGGGTTCGCTCACTTGTGCGGGGTGGGGCCGCGCTGGTCGGACTTGGAGTGGAAATTTGGGCTCCTCTGTCCCTTCCTCCACCTCCATGCCAGCTACCCGGAAGAGAGACCCACGCCAGGCTCACAGCTTGTTCAGAGTGCAGAAAATATCCATATGCAAAATTTTAAAATATAATCAAATCCATATCAGATTGAGTAGATAAAAAAATTAATATGCATATTTATTTCTCCCAATGTTTAAAATTCTGACAGATAAAACTGAGAACTCATCTTCAATACAAATTTAATTAGAGATTAAGTTTTGTTTTTATAAAAGTTTTCTATATTTACTTATGCACAACAAACCTTTGTCTTGATTTTATTTATATTTGATATTTATTTATATAACATAGATTAACATATAGAAAAGGTTATGATGAAAAGCTTCTTGACTGTCTGGATGTAATATGGAGGCAAGGACTCATTCTTGGGCTTGTTTGTGGTAAGAGGCAAAGTATCTGTATGTATCTAAATCACTAGGCCGAATACTGCAGTAAAAGTGGAAACTATACTACAATAATTAAACTTAAAAATGTGTCTGTCAAGGATTATAGGTTAAAGACATAGAGAGGGTCCTAAAAAATGGTGGTGGAAGTAGAATTGGAACATTGAGTAAAACTTTACTATTATTAATAATTTATAACATGAAGTCCAGGTAAAACTAAAATTAAAAATAATATATCCTATATTTTAAAGTTTGTTAGATATATAGAGAGATAAAAGGTATGGGCCTGTATTCATGTTGGAAATATTTTGGTGATAGGTGAGAGGGTTTTAAGTACAAGAAATGGGCACTATAGAAATCTATCAATTTTTTTGGAGCCGGAGCAATGGCCCAGCGGATAGGGCATTTGCCTTGCACGCGGCCGGCCCATACCAGCCTGGGTTTGATTTCCGGCATCTCATATGGTCCCCGAGCACCGCTAGGAGCGATTCCTGAGTGCAGAGCCAGGAGAAGCCCCTGAGCATTGTCGGGTGTGACCCAAAAAGCAAAAAAAAAAAAAAAAAAAAAAAAAAAAGAAATAATCATTTTTTTATGTCTGTGAAAGTGAGAAAATAGAGTAATAAAAACAATTGGTTTTTTTCCCTCACCTTCCCTTTGTTGGCAGTTTCCCTTGCTTTAAACGGGTAATGTACAGCTGCTGAAGAGAGAGGGCAGCAGAGAGGGCATTTGCCTTGCACACGGTCAACCAGAATACAATTAGTTTTTTTTAATTCCAGTTTTTATTTTTTATTTTTTTTTGTCTATTCATTTTTTTTTGCTTTTTGGGTCACACCCGGCAATGCTCAGGGGTTACTCCTGGCTCTGCACTCAGGAATTACTCCTGGCGGTGCTCGGGGACCATATGGGATGCAGGGGATGGAACCCAGGCCAGCATAGGCCGGCCAGCAAGGCAAACGCCCTACCGCTGGGCTATCGCCTCCCGCCCCATGTCTATTCATTTTTTATTTATTCATTTTGGACAATTACAAAAATGTTCATGTTTGGGTTTAAAGACATACAGTATTCCAGCACCCATCCCTCCACAGAATACAATTAGTTTAATTCAAATTTCTCATGCTAAAATATTCTTCAAAGAAGAAATGATTCTTTAAATTTTATTATTAGTGTAAGTTTTGTTCTCTTTATAAAGTGAAATTAATTAATGTAATAAAATCCTAACAAATTTATATAATAATCCATTTAGAAATGTATATCATATTTTGATGACATCACCTAAGTAGAATTTAGTCTGTGATTGATCTAAAAATGTCAGTATTCCCAAACCATAGGTCAATTTCTTTTACTCAGCTGTCTCCAAGAATATATTTACTAAAACTTCTAGTTGAGAAAAATTTTGTTTCAGAAAACAGGGGCTTTATAGAGATCTTTAACTTCCTTGTTTTCTATGCATTAGAACCTGGATTTTAAATAAAATATAGCTTTAATGACCTCAGTAGATTAGCATAGTCCAGGATGTATTCTGATAAATAATACATGCTGAGTGTATCCATTATTAATTCTGACTATCAGCTATAAACAATAGGATCCTAAGGAAACACTCCTGCTTCTTCCACTTGAGGTGGTTATCTCATTGCACAAGAAACTTTCAGAACTTCATCTCCTCTTTGTATGTTTATTTTGAGATACTTGACTGGAAACCTCCTCACAAAATGTTTTGCACAGGGCCTCTATGGTAGACTGAGCATGCTATTTATCCCTTAACCATATAGAGTTTGTTAAGATGCATTGTGCATTGTGCTGCAGCTTTCTGGACAACATTCAGAGATATAGTACATCCTTCCATAAATCCACAAAGCATGAAGTCCAAAGCACAAACAAATCTCTCTGCACTAAAATCCCACTCTTCAATCAACATCGCATTCCGGTTTTTCATATCTCTACAACACTGCAGAGGGAATAATTCTTGTATAGAGAGGGATTTGGAATTTTCTTTTAAAGTAAGATGTGTGCACGAGTGACTTGCAAAAAAAGAAGGAATAAAATTCTGAAATCTTTTCCAATTTTCTTTCTCTATATTTAACAGTGCCTGGCATTTCTATAGATGACATTTAATATTTGAAAGGGCATAATTTCTTTTAGTGTACAGAGGAGTTCTGTTTCGAGCAGAAATAAAAAAAGTAAATCCCTACATGAGATCCGCATTAAAATCTCTATATGTGATAGCTGTTTCTCAGTATTTATACCCTCCACAATGAATATCAACTCAATCTAAATAAATAATCTACTTGGTACTCTTAAATGCATATACACTGCTAATAACAAACAAAATGTAATAAAATGTTATAACTGAGAATAGAAAAATCTGGTTTAATGTTTTATAAGTGTGTTCCCCTGAGATCAAGCATTCTGAAAAGATAAAAATCTCAGGCTGTTCCTGAGTGCAGAGCCAGGAGAAACTCCTGAGCATTGCTGGGTGTGACCCTCCCCCCAAAAAAAAAAAAAAAAAAAAACTCAAGCTGTTGTTTTACAGAAGCTCTAGGTAGCTCTTATAAGTCAGAACAACTTGGCTTTGAAATATTTCATGCATTAAACCTTTTAGTAAAATTTTTCTTAAGAATAAGTTTTCAAAGCTCCAGAGTTGGTACTGGGGTTTAAACACTTGCCTTGCACATGGGGACCTGAGTTTGATCTCTATCATATGTATGGTTCCCTGAGTCATACTAGGAATAAGCTCTGAACAAAGCAGGAAGTGTTCAGAACAACACAATTTTAACAAAACCAGAAATCAAAATATTGTAGAATTGTATTACTGAAAACAAACAATAAACCATGGACTGAATTCAACTTATTTCTTCACCAATTGGAATATGAAAGATTAGAAAGAGTCCAGGAGTGTTAGACTAGCAACCCCGGAATTACTAGTTCTGTGTCTAAGATAAAGATCAAGACAAGTCACAACAAACACCCCCCCAAAGAATTCCACAGAGTTTATACAATGAAGGATGTATGCTATAAAACTTTCCCAAAGCGTGCAGTGTGAGCGCCATTTCAGCATTTTCATTCTGCAAGCTCTAGTCACATGCAGCTTGCTTCTTACCTAATGCAAAGATGAGCTTTACATCTTCATTTCGTTGACAACTGAGAGTGAAAAGTGGACTTTAAAAATACATCATTTTGTCAAGGACCTTTTTCTAATCTTCTAAAGTTTAATATTTTGCATTAATTTATTGGGAATACATAATGAAATTAAAAGGACTTATTGAGAATAAAATGATTTTCCTCTTTTTAATTTTTAAATATCCTTAGAGCATTCTATTATCAGTTTTTATATGTCTCATAAAAATAATGCAGTATATATTATGATCATATGTGTTATATGGTTATATAAAGGTAAATATACATTTGCATATATATTGATTTACACATATGTGTCTGTTCATGTATATGTAAAATTAATGTGCTTTATATCTATAATTGCATATTAACATATAAATAAATGCACACAAATAATACATTGCAGTATAAAACACGGAGTACATATAAAAGGTTTTCTTTCTGATTCCTTGCTCTTTAGGGGAATTATACCAGTCCTTTTAAACCATCCTGAATTGGACTGGCACACATCCAAAAGAACAAGAGTAACCACTGCTGGTGTGGATTCGAGGAGAAAGGCCTCTCATCCATTGTGGGTGGGAATGTGGACTAGTACAGCCTTTTGGAAAAGAATATGGACATTCCTCCAAAAACTAGATATTGAGCTCCCATTTGACCCAGCAATACCACTCCTGGGAATATAGCCTGGAGACCCAGAAACACCATCTTCAATTCTATATAGTGCTGCAATCGCACCACTATTCACAATAGCTAGAATCTGGAAACAACTTGAATGCCCAAGAACAGAAGACTAGCAAAAGAAACCATGGCATATCTACACAATGGAATACTATTCAGCTGTTAGTAAAAACGAAGTCATAAATTTGCCTACAAATAAGTAGATATGGAGATTTTCATGCTTAGTGAAATTAGTCAGAAGGAAAAGGACAGATATAGAATGACTGCATTCATGTGTGGGATAACAATATATACCAGTGTTCTACCAATTGTTGGAAATGGTAATGCATCTCCATTACTAAATGCAATTACTAAATGCAATTACTAAATGTAATTACTAAGTGTAATTACTAAATGTAATTACTAAAACATTACAAATGTTGGAAATGGTAACTAGAAATGAACATCAAATGTAGGCAAAAGATATACATGAAACCCCTAAATATACATGAAACCCCTAAATGTACATGAAACCCCTAAATGTACATGAAAACCCCTAAATGTACATGAAAAACTCTAAATGTATGTATGGCAAGTCACAATGCATAAAGAAAGGACAGAGAGAGGGAGGGACAGGAGAGAATAAGAAGAAAAGTGCCTGCTATAGAGGCAAGCTGGGGGAGGGAGGAATATCTGGGGATTTTGGTGGTGGGAAATGTGCACTGGTGGAGCAATGGGTGCTGCAACATTGTATGACTGAAACCCAATCATGAACAACTTTGTAAAATTCCCACACTGTTATAATAAAATTTGAATATAATAATAATGATAATAATAATAATATTGTTATTATTAAAATATCTGTCCCTCGAAGTGTTGCAGGTGTGGCTGCAGTGCCTGGCAGCGCCAGCAGATTGCAGACAGGAGACAGGTTTGTCTACACCCAGGGCTCTGCTACTTGGGTCATGGATGGTTGATGGTCTGACAGAAAAAAGACTGGGCCCCCTGGGATGAACCCAGAACCACGGCAGAGCCTGGTAAGCTACCTGTTGTTTATTCGATATGCCAAAAACAGTGACAATAATGTACCTCATTCCCAACAAATGGAGATGTTACTGGTTCCCGCTCAAGCAAATCGATAAGCAATGGGAAGACAAGTGACAATAATAATAATGATAATAATAAACCATCCTCAGTGGCAAGAAGGCAAAGAATATAATTGAATAGTATTAAATAGGCCCAATTTCTTAATTTACTAGATCCTTTTAAAATATGTATTTAAATGGCATAAAATAATCTTATAATCATTAATCATTGTATTCATATATATATAAATATATATATATATATATATACACATATATAATATATTTTCCCATATATATATATATATATATATATATATATATATATATATGTTACAACTAAAATATGCAAGTCCCACCTCCAAGCGTAGCCCCAAGTGTGCACCAGGAACACATGTGCAAGTCCTGGACGGGAGTATGTATGAGCTCCAGTCCCCACAACCAGAAAGGAAAGGAAGGAAGAGCAGTAAAGAATGGCCACCACATGGTCTATGGGTGTGGAGGGGTGGGGAGGAGAACTATAATCGGTGTTCGTGGAAGTACAAAGCAACAAAGAGAAGCTAGGAAAAGACAGTGAGCCTGCAGCCACAACATTGCAGGGGTGCTGAAGAGAGCCAACGCACACACCAGAGAACATAAGAAAGCAGGACAATGAGCTGATAAGACTCTGGATAAAGTCTGGCAGGGAAAGGAAGGCCAGAGGAAGGCCAGAGGCAGAACAGAACCTTAGGGGGATCAGTCAAGACACATAGTTTTTGTTGCTGCCACAGTGACTCAGCTCACACACACTTGGTGCAGTGCTTGCCAGGAACCATAAACTTACCTGTTGCGCTCATGTACATTTTTTGGCTATGGAATTCTCCAGAGCATGTACAGCTGATTGTGGTGCTTGCACACTTACCTGTGGTACTCACACATGCTTGTTATGCTGGGGATCCCAAACAATGCTGTTGAGGTTGTGCTGGGCACATATGGGGTTCTCCTGGGAGCAAACTGACAGTCTCATGCTTCAGGACAGGCCCTTAGGCCTCTGAGTTGTCCCTAGGCCCTGATGCATATAGATTTCTTTTGCTTTGTTTTGCCACACCTAGTGGTCCTCTGTGCTTACTTCTCTCCAGAATGGTGCTCGGTGCACGTGGGGCAGGGTTGGAGCTCAAACTCACTCCATTGTAAGGCAGGTGCTGTGTGAGCTACTGAGCTATGCCTGTGCTCATGACTGGAATTCTTCACTTCCCTCTTCCATTTCCAGGCAAGGTTGACTGGTTGGTCTAGGGAAATTTTGCAAGGTCATTTCATAGCCTGAGATTCTGGTTGCTCTTTTTGTTTGTTTTGTTTTCTCTTACCCCTGTCACCTTTTCATCTTTTTGTTTTTTTTCTAAATTATGTTTGTATGTTTTATATGCGTGACCTCTTGAGTTATTTGGTTTTAAGTAGCTTAGATGGAAAAATCAGAAAGTGTTGTTTTTGCTCAATTTCTAATTTCTGAATCTTCCTTTAAAAAATTAGGATGGCACCCACAATTCTGTTTCTGGAGAGAGTGTCCTCACCTCCCTTCATCTCCACCAAAACCTACCACTCCCACCTGAGTTCATTAATTTGCACCTTCTACCTTTCATATTAGAAATTCATTCAGCTATTTCTTATGTCCTCTGTATTCCACAGCTAGAGGTGATGCATCTCTGTCTGACCCTTCACCACACCGCCTACTGCAGTACTCTATCTGGCTTATATCAATTGCTCAGAAACTTTGCTTAAGTAAGAGACTCTATTAGATTTTATTCTGGTCTCCATGGAGCTGAACCAGAGGTCTCTACTTCAGGGTATTTTAGTGGAATTTTTTTTCTTTTATTGGTTTGGTTTTGAAGCCACATCAGACAGTGGTCAGGGCCCAGCTCTGTGCTGTGGGTGGAGGTGGGGGTGTCACTCCTAGTAATGCTCTGGGGACTCTGCCATGCCAAGGATTAAGTCAGGACTCACACATAAAAGCATGCTCTTCCTTTCGTTCTGCCTCTGTAGCCCAAATGGGATATTTTTGCTTTGATAGGGAAGATATTTCTACTTTCTGTTGCTATAAAACTATGCACATCATGAAGTACCAACTTCTTGTTACATTTGAGAAGTAGAAGTCACGTACAAGGCAAAGTGACTCTTGCTCTAGGCAGCAGAGCAAGTCAAGGGCGAGCTGGCCCTGCTCAGTGTTCAGTGAGTGAGCTCGTACCACTTAGGGATTCCAGAGCTTGGTCCTGGAATGGCACTCATTTCTCCTGGGGCCTGCAGGATCGTGCCCTCCCGTTTGATGTGGCCTGAGCCCTGGACTGCAGGTGGTTCTCCCAAGATTTCTCAATCACAGAGCACTGCATCCAGGCCCCAACCTCCCCATTTCAGCTTTAAGTTCACAGTCGTTCCTGGCGTTTCCGCTGATGGTCTTACTCAGCCATCTGAGCTGAAATATTTTGCCTCCTCTCTTCATCCTTCCTTACTCTTCAGGATCAGACAGTTGAAAAACAGTGTTTTAGCTCATTTCCTTTTTTTCCTGAATAAAACTTTCTTTTTTTATTTATTATAATTTAAATAATTTTTATTGAATCATTATGAGATGCACAGCTACAAACTTGTAGACGATTGTGTTTCAGTTAAAGATATTCCGACAGCTGTCCCCAACACCAGTGTCCCCAGCTTCCCTCAACCCCCAGCCTGCCTCTAGGGCAGTCCCCCTCTCTCTCTCTCTCTCTCTCTCTCTCTCTCTCTTTCTTTCTCTCTTTCCTTTTGAGCATTATGGTTTGCAATACATGTACTGACACATTATCATGTGTATCCCTTTACCTACTTTTCAGCATCTAGTTCTCATCCAGAGTGATCCTTTCCAGCTATCTTTGTCACAGTGGTACCTACTCTATCCTCACTGTCCTCAACGTGTGACAAGGTTCCAACAGTGGATTTATTCTCCCAGACCTGCTTCTGCTGTCCCTGGATATTAGTCTCCTACTATTTTTTTAATATCCCACAAATGAGCGCAATTATTCTATGTCTGTCCCTCTTCTTCGGACTCATTTCACTCAGCATTAGTGTTTTTTGTAACGGCTCAGGTCCCGGAGGTGAAGGTGGTGAAGTGAACCAGCAGCGCTGACTTGAGTGCCACCTTGCTCACCGGAATAGCAGTGAGGCAGTCAGTTCCAGGAGTCTGGGTCCTTCTGTCCCGCTGCCTTTAGGAGTAACCCCTGTCCTAGTCAGTGAATGACTTTGGGGCTCAAAAGGCTTCATGAATGTGGACTTATGGTGCAAGGTGGGGGGGGGGGGGTCTCTGTCATGCCTGCCCTGCCCAGCAAATTCCTGTGACTGAGAGCTGCAAGACTCCCTGCCTGTGTCCTGGCTACGGCTCCTCTCCCTGCTGAGCTCGGAGACACCAGAGCCACACAACCTTGTGCCTCAGGCCACTGAGGACTTGAAGTGCTGCTGGTGCAGAAAGAGCTGTGACAAAACATGCACTGTACACAGAATTTAGAGGTCCCATATAGAGACATATTCCTACAATAGAACCATCAGTAGTTCTTGTGGTACATCAGTAAATGCAAAAAATATAGTGCCCATATAGCAGAGCCTGGCAAGCTACCAGTACTTTATTTGATATGCCAAACACAGCAACAATGATAGACCTCATTCCCATGAAATGAAGGAATGGTTGGAGGCTCTTCATGTTCCTGGAGGGAGCAGAGGCCTTTGGGCTATACTAGCACACTACAGGGACAAATGGAGATGTTACTGACACCTGCTCGAGCAAATCGATGAACAACGGGAAGATAAGTGATGCAAGTGATATATATATATATATATATATATATATATATATATATATATACATATATATACCCCAAAAATATATATACCCAAAAATTTATATACCCAAATATATATATACCCAAAACATATATATATATATATATATTTGTTTATGCCAAAAAATATATACATATTGGCCAAATATATATATATATATATATATATATATATATTGGCTTTTTTGTGTCATACCTGGCTATGCTCAGAGCATATTCCTGGCTATGCACTCAGGAATTACTCCTGGCAGTGCTCAGGGGACCGTGTGAGATTCTAATGGTCAAACCCAGATTTTCGTCAGGCAAGGGAAACCCCCTACCCATTTTACTATCACTCCAGGCCCTTTTATAATTATTTAATACAGAGAGACTCCACAAACCTAGAACTAACTTTCCGATAATTTATAATTAATAGGAATATTGACAAATGGTGAATTGCTAATAATAATGAAAACAAAAAAGCAAGAAAATAACGGTCTCTGAACTTTGCTGCATATTAGTTGCTCTTGAGAAACTTTAGAAAGGATAGTGTTTAGTAATAACTTCCAATTCTATGTAATTGCAAGCTCAATGTATAACCTGAGCACTATTGGTTCTTCGATGTATTATATGACACTATTTTCTAAATAATACCAATTTTACTGTTGTTATCAAGTCCCTGGGAAGACTGAGATAAGAATAGTCAGTTATTTGGCTCTCAACGCTTCATTCTGGGAATCTTTTGCTACTAGCATTTCCTATTATTCAATGGTACTGGTTACTCTACTTTTACAATTAGAAAGAAAGCAAACTTTTTTTCTTTCCTTTTTGCCCACAGTCTCAGCCAGTTCTCAGAACAGGCTCCATCACCTGATTCTCAAGAATTCAGATTGCACAGTGGACTCGTCATCATCCACCAGAGTTCGCAGTTTGGTGGCAGAGTCCCTTCCAGCCACACTCACCTCCTGCCCTGACCTCCAGTACCCCTCTGGCTGCCCAAGCCCCTGACTTCCCACCACGTGGCCCCCTAAGCCCACTTGGCCAGACATGTTTTCAAAATCCTCTTTAGTCAGTGCCATAGAAGGGAACTGATTGTATGAGAAAAACATTTTGGGCTCACTTAGGGGACTGCAGAGGGAGGCAACCCATGCCTACGCTGCCAAAATACTCCCATTCACTAGACAGAAAACAAACTTAGAACCATTAGAAACGTCTAATAAACTCATGCAGCAGTTTAAAACACTAATGTCCAATGTGTAAAAATAAGAGGGAGAGAGATGCAGAGACAGAGAGAGAGACAGAGAGAGAGAGAGAGGAAACTGGGGTACCTGCTATTAAGGCAGCATGGGGGGTGGGCAGGAGGGGGTGGGGTACATTGGTGGTGGAAATGGGGCACTGGTGGAGGGATGGGTGCTGGTATACTGTATTACCAAGAACCAATTATGAACACCTTTGTAATTGTATGTTTCACTGTGGTATAATAAAAATTAAAAAAAAACACTAATGTCCAAACTTTTACATTAAATCTCCCAGAACCATCTCATAACCTATTCTGAAGACGTTGGAGTTGGAATGGAGAAGGGAGTCCAAGGAAATTGCTGCAGGTAAGGTGGTTGCCTTGCACTCGGTCAACTCAAGTTTAATCGCTGGCACTCTATATAATCTCCTGAGTACCTCCAGGAGTAATTCCCTGAGTACAGAGCAAGGAATAACCCCTGTACACTGCCAGGTATGTCCCCAGAACAAAATAAAAATGCAAACAAACAAAAAATATTGTGGAGGAAATCTAAACTCTATTTCTAATTGTTTTGGATAGGGGTGAGTTTGGATCTCAGGGCTTGTGTTCAGGAGTTATTTCTGATTCTGTAGAGAGGAATTATTCCTAGAGGTGCTCAAGGAATCATGTGGGGTGCCAAAGATCTCAAGTGGGGTTGGCCACATGTAAAGCAAATCCTTACCTTGTGTATGTCTCTCACCAAACTCCGTTTCTTTCAAAATTCTTACCAATTCAAATGCTCAACAAAATTTGGGAATCAATTACCAATTCTAGAACTTAATAACGACGGTCTATAATTGAACTTCTCTGAGAGGGACACACATGAAGAATTTTGCAAGTTTACCAAGGTATTCTATTATTCCTCTAGGATATGACACTCTTGGTTTGGAAAACTGCTAAAAATGGATAATCATTATAATTTTGCACAGGGGTTAATATTACAAGAAATATGAGATTATCGATTCAAGGTACAGATTCTTAAATCAAGCTTCACTATCCAGTCACCTGGTCATCCTATTGATGATTAAGATTATTGTAGCATTCTTCTATTTCCTTGTTATAGTTTGGGGGTAACATTTTTTAATTTTGACAAAATTCAAATATTTAAAGTTCAAATATTCAAAAGTTATGTACCAGTTTTGATTTATATATCATTTGAAAACATTTAGAGATATCTTAACTATCGTTACATTGGCACATGTTAATTAATGGAGAGTAATGCATAAAGTCTAAGGATGTTTCTAAACAAATGTAGTACCAAAATAAACAACATACCCTTTGAAAACAATTTTAGTTCCCAAATGACATTATGTCATGGTTGAGAAACTTCAAAGAGGATCATTTCTCAAAGTTCAAGGAAACAACTCTGTAACCTGGAGTGGATAATAAAGTAAAACTCTGAAGGTTCTGAGGCCAGAGAGATAGTATAGTAAGGCTCTTGCCTTGCATGGACCTGACTCACATGGATCGCTGAAATCCCACATAGTCCCCAAGCACTGACGGAGTGACTTTTGAGTGCAGAGGCAGAAGTAACCCCTGAAAAAAGCCTGGTGTCGCCCAAGGGAAAAGTCACAACAAAATCTGTCTGATATTCATTCTGAAATATTTTACAGGGTAGGTGTAAGATGAGTCCAAATAATTTTCATGCAAATTAACATCACCAACTTTTGGTGATGTTAATATTGAGGAAGTTGATGGTTACTTTGAGATTCAATGTTTAGTAGTGGTAGTGGTTGCTTTTAATTTTTTTTATCCAATACTTCTGTTTCTACCTCAGCATAAATAGTCAATAAATGGATAATTTTTAATATTTGTTTAAAATACTAAGAACTTTAAAACATAAATGTCCACATATATTGCTAAACTTCTAAAATTAGTTTTGAGCATCATATCAACCCTCTATCTTTATTGTCAGTATGACTATTCATCTATAGGGCCATACATTTTACTTTAAAAACTATTCTCACCACAATATAAAATTCATATTTTAACTGTCATAGCATACGTATTGATACTTAATGCAACTTTTATGTAAAATTATTTTATAACATATTGAGTACACAGCAAAGATTAAACGAACATTTAGCAAACTATTAACCTAGTTCAATACATTTTTGATACACAAGTTTTGTTTATAAAATAAATACTTCTAAATGATACTTTCAACTTATAGAAAAACATAGGCCATCTCTGACCCACCTCAGACATGCTTCACCATATGTTTTAAAACCAATTCTTCCCCAGATCATTATAATCAACAGATTCAAACACACAAACACTGTTAGCATCTCTGAATAGAGATTTAAAGTGTTTTCATCAAGCCCTCTGTCGCTGCTATCTGCATTAGTGCCATCAATAACAAGAGAGACAAAAATTATAAATCTGTAACTAGGCAACAAGTACAAAGCTAATGAGCAAGAGACCAGAGATGGTAGCCTTTATAAATAAATCCGAATAGCACCTAAACTGAATATATTTTCTAGTTTATTGCTGTTTTGGCATAAATGAAACTAAGATATATTTCTCACAGATTATTTCCTTTCCTTCCTCATTTTCTTTTAGTTTATGTTCTACATTATTTCTTTGTGGAAACAGCATAGATGTAAAGAAGTTCATATATTGAAGCAGAACCATTTTTATTATAAATACTTCTTACATATACTGTCTTATTTAATATGTCCAATCAGCAAATTTTATAAAGTAATTTTATGTTTTCCCTTTTGTTTTACCATACTATCTATGGTTAAAACTGTGATTTTTAAGGTTGGCAACAATGCTGTGCATGTAAATGAATAAATGAACAAAAAATCAAACACAGATGTAGGAATATAATTACAGTGCTTTGGACCTGTCATTTCCTTTCAAAAGAGGAATCAAGTCTTCTGAGACCCAAATAAATTAATCTTGTTTATATAAATGTACAATCTTTCATTAGTTGTAGACATTATATTCTGATTAATTTTGTTTTTGTATCATTGATTTTCTGAAAAAAAAGAAAGAGACTAAAGCAGTCATCGAAGCCCTAGTCAAACAGGGTGTTCAAACCCAATACATCAAGATCCTTCGTGAGTTGTATTACGGATTCACCACCAGGATCTCAACATTCTACAAAGAAGTGATCATTGATGTCAAAAGAGGGGTTCGACAGGGTGATACCATCTCAACAAAACTCTTCAGTGCCACCCTTGAGAACATAATGAGACAATTAGATTGGGAAGAAATGGGAGTGAAGATAGATGGCCGGCAACTACACCACCTCCGCTTCGCTGATGACATTGTTCTAATAACACCAAACATTAGCCAAGCAGCACAAATGCTGGCTGACTTTAACCGAGAATGTGGAAAGGTAGGTCTACAGCTGAATCTGAAGAAAACTATGTTCATGAGAAATGAACTAGTTCCTGAGGCCCCATTCACTCTCAATGGAACAAACATCTCTGAATGCAGCAGTTATGTGTACCTAGGTTGAGAAGTCAACATGATGAAGGACCTAAAACTTGAGCTGCGCAGGAGAGAGAGAGCGGCATGGAATGCCTTCAAAGGCATCGAAGAAATAGCTAAAAGGACAAAGAACCTCCGGCTCCGGGCACATCTCTTTGACTCCACCATTCTCCCTGCATTAACATATGCCTCAGAGACCTGGGCCCTACGAAAGCAGGATGAGAAAGCTATTCGGGTCTCCCAGAGAGGCATCGAAAGAGCTAAGCTTGGAATATCACGTCTCACTCAAGTGAGTGAAGGAATCCGGAGTTCTGACCTCCGTCGCTATTCCAGAATCAGGGACACTGTCTCATTTGCCAAGGCATCGAAAATCAGATGGGCTGGATATGTAATGCGATTTGGAGACAACCGCTGGACTAGAGCCGTTACCGACTGGATCCCACGGGATGTCAAAAGATCACGTGGCCGCCCACCTACAAGATGGTCAGACTTCCTTGTTAAGACCCTGAAGGAACGGTCTGAGGCTCTTCATATTCCTGAATCAACCAGATGCCATTGGGCTACATTGACATGTGATAGGGTTCAATGGAAATGTTACTGGCACCCGCTCTAGCAAATCGATGAATAACTGGATTCAAGTGATCAAGTGATCAAGTGTTTATACATACATACCGTCCAACCGCTGGACTAGAGCCATTACAGACTGGATCCCACGGGATGTCAAAAGATCACGTGGCCGCCCACCTACAAGATGGTCAGACTTCCTTGTCAAGACCCTGAAGGAACGGTTTGAGGCTCTTCATATTCCTGAATCAACCAGATGCCATTGGGCTACATTGGCACGTGATAGGGTCTAATGGAAATGTTACTGGCGCCCGCTCGAGCAAATCGATGAATAACGGATTCAAGTGATCAAGTGATCAAGTGATTTTCTGAAAACACTTGATCTACAAAATCTTGGAATTCTTCATTAAAATCAGAGGTAGACTTTTTTTTAAATTCTCTTATAATATTTTGGGCAGATATTATAATATTAATGTAGCATTGAATAGCATTGATATAATAAAAATAAAAATTGATATAATAGAAATTGATATAATAAAAACCTATGATATTCAATATGCCAAAAACCAGTAACAATAATGGACCTCATTCCCAACAAATGGAAACTTTACTGGTGCCCACTTGAGCAAATCGATGAACAACGGGAAGATAAGTGATACAAGTGATACAAGTGATAATAAAAATCTGTAAATGTTCTATTTTCCATGCATTCCTTGAGTACGTAGTACATGGTCACAATAATATCATTATTAATGATTGTTATATTCAATTTGCTATCTTATTGAAAAATTTTATGTAAATTCTGTTTCTATGTCAACATTTGGTGGCCTTCAGGGCCTCAGGGAGTTTTATGTTTGTTTGACTTTTTGGGTCACATATGAGTGTGCTCAGAAATCACTCCTGGGAGTGTTTAGGGGAACTTATGTGGTGCCAGGCATTGACCCCTGTTGCAAGGCAAGTGCCCTACCTACTGTCTTTATTTCTTTGACCCTACTTTTTGGCTCTATACGGAGGGTTGCACCTGGGGATAACTGTGAGCTATGGATTGAACTGGTCCTTCCACATGGGAAATAAACGCTTAGCCCCATTTTGTTTGCTTTGTTTAGGGCCACATCTGGTGGCACTGAGGGCTACTCCTGACTCCCCAGCTCATGTTCAGGAATTACTCCTGTCTGCTCAGGGGAATTGGAGTGCTGGCAATTGAACCTGGATCAGGTGCACGTAATGCAGGTATACTAACTTTCAAACCCTCAACCCCCTTTTATATTTAAATTTATAGAGGATGTTGATTCATAGTTGTGTTTCAGATACATTGTTTTTAGTATTCTGTGTTTTTTTATAGAAAAGTGAACCATTGTTTTATTTTCTGAGTTTATTCAAAATTCTTTAGAAACATACTTACCAGGTTTCCTCTCAGCTTTGTAGAAGTCCACTTTCTCTCCAGTGTCCCCTTTCTGCCTGACTCCCTCCCTCTCTCTGCCTCCAACTCTCTCTCTCCATTCCCTTCCTCTCCCCTTCACTTCCTCCTTCTTCAAAGACTCCAAATAAAATATGTTTTAACTTCACTGCTAAGAAAACAAACAAAAATATGAATTTACTGAACACAAACCATGTTAATTTCCTTAGGAAAGCCCAGTTTTATTTGTAAATTTTAATTTTTAATTGAATCACAGTGGAGATACAGAGTTACAAAGTTGTTTATGATTGGGGTTCAGTCATACAATATTCCAACACCTGACCCTTCACCAACACACATTTCCCACCACCAATATCCCCCAAATTCCCTCCCACCAACCCCCTCCCTCCCAGCCTGCCTCTATGGCAGACACTTTGCTCTCTCTTCCCTCTCCCTCTCTCTCCCTTCGCCTCTCCACTCTCCTCCACCTCTCCCTCTTTCCTCTCCTCTCTCCTGGGCTTTATGGTTTGCAATACAGGTACTGAAAAGTTTTGTATATATATATATATCCCTTTTACTTTATAAAAGTTATATATATCCCTTTACCTATTTAAGCACTCAGTTCTTGTCTAGAGGAATCATTTCCAACTATCATTTTCATAGTAGTTCTTTCTATATCCTAATTGCCCCTTCTTCATCCCCTGCCCTCCCCTTATGGCAAACTTCCAATTGTGGACCAGTCCTCTTGACCCTTGTTTCTATTGTTCTTTGGGTATTAGTCTCATACCATTTTTTTACATTCCACAAATGATTGCAAATCATTCTATGTCTGTCCCTCTCTCAATGACTCATTTCACTCAGCATAATACTCTCCATGAGCATCCATTTATAAGCAAATTCCCTGATTTCATTTTTCCTGGTTATTGAAGAGTAGAGGGATGAACCCAGAACCACAGCAGAGCCGGCAAGCTACCTGTGGTGTATTCCATATGCCAAAAACAGTAATAATAATGGACCTCATTCCCAACAAATGGAGACATTACTGATGCCTGCTGGAGCAAATTGATGATCAACGGGAAGACAACTGATACAAGTGATAATAAAAATAATCAGTGTGCTTTGTTTTGTAATTATGAATGTAATTTTTACTTTAACCATTTTATATTTAGTTAGCAGAAAGACCATAAAATTTTATGGTGAGATCCCCACAGAAATTCACAAACTGTTGTCTTTATATATAGATGACATGGTAGAAATGTCCTCTAAATGCACTAAAAAAATCCCCAAATCTGTATATAATTTTTCAGATAAGAAAAGACAATTCATTTAATCTTATTTTTTTATTTTTTGATTCAGTTGTTTGTTGGTTTTGGTTCATACCCAACTATGCTCAGTTGTTACTCCTACCTCTGTGCTCAGGGACTCATTACTAGTCATGCTTGGGAACAATATGTGGTTCCAGGAATCAATCCAGAGTTAGACACATACAAGACAAGGCACAAAACCTTTAAACTTGAAACAGTTTATTTTCTAGAAGAAAAGGACATTAAGTGGGTACAAAAATATTTTATGTCCCTCATCTTATCACAGTCTAAGGAACAGATGACAATAATAACTTGAAAAAGAGAACTTAAGGAATTATAAGAGATATTTTCCCTTTATGAACAAGAACTTATAATGCAATGAATGTGATGTCTTCTCTCCTATTAACATTGATGGCTACTAAAATGATCAGGGTCACAAGGAAGAAAGAGAATGACTGATTTACTCAAAATATGGGGTTATAGGAAAATTATTCTTAAGTCAAAGAAACTGAACAGGGTAGAAAACTAAGGGAGAAACTGAATAAACAATAACAGCAGGAGATCGAAATGTTTTGTGGTAGGATGATACATTTATGTTTCTGATTATTAGGATGAGGCTTCAAAATTAAGATAATTTACTTCCCCTTAACATTTTGATAGTTAGTACTGTTACCACAGACCTATTTATTTGATGCACTTTGGAAATTATCTTTACATTATTAAAAAGATGGCCTGAGATAGTGCTCTTTTCCATTGTGATGAAATTTGATAACTAAAGGCAGGGGAAATAATAAAACAAAAAATGGAAAATAATTTAGAAAGGAAATCATATAAGTCATAAACAAAATGGTATTTACTTGAAAATAGGAATAAAATGGAAAATAGAATGTAGACGACAAATATGACTTCTCAAGCATAGAGTCCATTATTGTAACTGATTAAAAAAATTAAAGTACCTCAATAAAGATAGAAATTAAAATAATTATTAAAAATAAATGTGCAGACTGTGTTTTGTATATGACAAAGTACACCATGTTCTTTAAGTCTGAAAGAGTTATAATGGTTTATTATGACAAGCTAACTCATAGAATCAAGACAAAAAAATGCCCCCTAAACATCTTATAAAATTTTGAACCATGAATTCTGTCATTATGACATAGCTTAAAACTCAGCACTTAAATTGTATATCAAAATGGCAAAACCAATAAGAAGGCATTAAAACTTAAATGCATTCTAATTTAGTGAATGAAAATATTGATTGCCATGGAAATGCTCAGACTAACTGTTTCCATCTACCCATAGTATGCCATTGCACACATACTTACACAAATGTGCAATTCCATGATTACAGCAAATGCAAATAGGGATCATTAAAGCCAAGCAAAAGCAGAGATTTAGTAAACTTTTTTTATTCCTTTTTTTCAGCTTTTGTTAGTTATTTAAGAGCATGTGCATCTGAATTTGCATCATTACTGGTATTAAGTTATTACTTTACATTCATTTTGGAATTTTGCTTTCAAGTTAATTTCCAAATTCCTGTGGCAGCAAACAGGAAGTGTATCTCATGGAATTGAGTTCTTTTGGCTACCTAATAGTTTGAAGACAGGTACAATTACTAACAGATGAAAAGAAAAATATCGTTCTCTGTCTCTTTACAATATATATAATAACAAAAATAAATATACAAGCATATAAGTATATGTAAATATCATTTGTATCCCTGGTCTTTCCATTGTTCATTGATTTGCTAGAGTGGGCACCAGTAACATCTCCATATGTCCTGTCACATGCTAGTGTAGCCCAAGGGCATCTGGGCTCTCTCCAGGAACATAAAGAGCCTCAAACCATTCCATCAGGTCATGGGAATGAGGCCTTGTTACTTGTGTTTGGCATATCAATACAACACAGGTAGCTTGCCAGGCTCTGCGTGCAGGTGGGATACTCTTGTAGTTCCCTCTCATCTCGTGCACTTATTGATGAACTGAGACAGGGAAATATCAGCTTTTCTGCTGGGTGGAGCTCTGATAAGCTGTTGAGTTTGGATGTTGAAAATGGCGGCCCTCATGGTGTGGGGTTCCTCTGGCTTCTTCCGAGGCTCTGTTGGGAGGGCAGGACAGGGCTAGTACCTGCCTTCCCTCCCGAATGCCTCGTGATCAGCTGGGCACAGTGATTGCTGGTAGCATCTCTGCCCTTTGTATGTGAGTCTCTGGATCAGACATACCTGAGCTGGGCTTGAAAAAGGTTGCTGTAGGGTGGGATTCTGATTATCTGGGCTTGTGATCAGCTCTTCTGCTGGGTGGAGCTGGGGAACTGGATATGGAAAATGGGGCAGAGCTATACATGGGGCAGAGCTGCTACCAGCTTTCCCTGTGCCCAGATGATCACAAGGCACCCAGAAGGGAAGGTGGGTTCTATCCCTGTCCCGCCATCCCAGCAGAGCCTCACAAGAAGCCAGAAGAACACACATACCATGAGGGCTACCATTTTCCACATATATAAATATATGTGACATATATAAATATATGTGACATATATAAATATATGTCACATATATAAATATATGTCACATATATAAATATATGTGACATATATATATGTATATATGACATAGCAGGTGCTTACTGCTCTGTTATATATATTTGAAAGTCAGAAAAGAGGGACGTTAGATATACATCTAAAGCAGTTCCTCTGTTAAAGATACTGTTATCTAAATTGTTTTGAAAAACAGGTCAAAAGAATAAAATCTAATTAAGTCAAATGCAAATACATATATATACATATATATAGATATATGCATGGCTTAGCAGGAGCTTACTGCTAATTATATTAATTTGAAAGTCAAAAGGAGGGATGTTAAATATACATTCAGAACAATTCCTCTGTTACAGATTCTTGCTTTTTAATTTTTTTCTTTTATTTTATGATGATTTGTTACTGACATTGAATATTCCAAGACCAATACTGCCACCATTGAACCTTCCCTCCACAATCATTCCCAGTTTTACCAACCACCTCTTAGGCCTGCCCCTTCATAATTTATTTTATAGTGATGGTTGCAAATAATTTGCTAAAAATTATCCAAAAGTGTTGTCTTAGAAGAAAGTTAGTGAAGATCATGCATATTATATTTTATTGGTATTATAAAGAGATATATAATTTATCGCACAATAAATAAACTAATAGTGTTACAAATGCAACAAAAGTGTTATAGGAGGAAAAAGTGGTGTTTTTTATTGTTTTATTCCAGGGACCAGGACAGTTATTATTTATGCTAGAATAATACAGTAGATGAGTGAGCAAGTGAAGTTTTAACCTTAATACAAAATGATATACATAGATTAATATGTTGATAAAATTGTGTTTTCACATATGTATATATAAAACTAAAACTTAGTATTTCAGAAAAGCAACCTTCCTACTAATGCAAAATAATTTGAAAGTTCATAGAGAAAATTTCTTGAATGCCATAGTATTTCTAGATCCACATGAAAAACATTCTTAAAGAATCTTCTTTAATGTGGGGAAAAGGGGGCTCTCATACTTTGTTGGTGGGAATGTCAACTTGTACAACCTTTCTGGAAAACAATATGGACATTCCTCCAAAGACTAGAAATTGAGCTCCCTTTTGATCCAGCCATACCACTCCTGGGAATATAACCTGGGAAGCCAAAAACACACAGTGGAAACACCACCCGCACTTTTATTTTCATAGCAGCATTATTCACAATAGCCAGAACCTGGAAATAACCAGTATGCCCGAAAACTGATGACTGGATAAAGAACCTTTGGTACATCTACACAATGGAATACTATGCAGCTGTTAGGAAAAATGAAGTTATGAAATTTGCCTATTAATGGATGGAGATGGAAAGGATCATGTTGAGTGGAATTAGTCAGACAGAGAGATATATAAAATGACTGTATTTATTTGCATGATATAAATATATATATATATATATATATTATGATAACAAAATCCAATATCAGGTGAAACGTGGATCAGGAGGTCTTACCAAAAGTGGAAATTATCACAAACGTGTGGGAGTCAGATGTTAGGTAAGACAGAGAAGGGAACATGTGCAAATAAATGTCGAAAGGGCTAATACCAACCTAGAACTGAGCATTAAATACAGGCAAAAAATGCACATGATGGCCTCAAAGTGTATGTATTGCAAACCACAATATGTAAGAGAAGGAAAGGAGAGAGAGGAAGAGAGAAAAAGAGATCAGGAACCTTTCATGGAGGCAGGCTATGGGAGCGGGGAGGGAATCGGGGACATTAGTGGTGGGAAATGGGCACTGGTGGAGGGTGGGGGGCTGAAACACTGTGTGACAGAAACCATCAAACATGAACAATGTAATTGTCCCACAGTGGTATAATAAAGTATTAATTAAAAAAAAGAATCTTCTTTAATGCAATGATATTTCAGTCCCCACCTGAATATAAATAATAAATTTAAAGCAGGCAGTTAAAGAGTAGCAATGAATTACAAACAGAAGAAATGATTACAAATGGCCCAAGGAAAACCTAATGTTTGGTGTTTTACAAATCATATATTTATGTTGAAGTAGTCTGGAACATCAAGGGTAAGGAGTATGACAGGAAAAGAAGTTGAAAGAAATTAGGCTTAAGGGTGAGATCACTTACACCTTTGATATAAAAAACAAATCATACTAGGTTACCTAGTAAAACCTACTAGTTTACCTAGTAAAATGATACTAGATTACCTAGTATGGTTTAGAATTTAAAACAAAATAGAATCCACTGTCAAAGCGTCTAGCAGGGATGGCATGAACCAGTCTGTGTTTTATAAAGATCAATCAAGGTACTATTAAAAAGAGAAGTTGAAGGAATAAATTTTGTGTGCAGCTTACCAGAATGTTAGAAGGTTGAAAAGAGGATCTGTTTACCTCTTAAAATGAAAACTGTGGTCGACCAAGGTAAAAAAAAAGTTTCCCACACTATTCTCTGTCAATAAAGCACTCAGGACTAAGAAATGTCTTGATGGCTAGTGCTTTCTTTTCTCATGTCCTCATAGAAACATGTGTGTTCCAAAGAGACCTATATTCTTATAGTCTTCTAAGTTGTATGTTGAATTTATGAATAGATATTTATATTACTTATGGGTTTTCTATAAATTATTTTTAGAAACAAGATCACTGATAGCTGCAGAAATACTGCATGCTAAACAGTATAAATAATCTTTTTTAAATTTTTTTGCTCTTTGGGTCACACCCGGTGATGTTTAGGGGTTACACCTGACTCTGCACTCAGGAATTACTCCTGGTAGAGCTCAGGGGGCCGTATGGGATGCCAGGGGGCGAATCCGGTTGGCTACATCGGCAACATGCAAGACAAATGCCCTACCAGCTGTACTATCACTCCATCCCCTATATATAATTTTATGTACATTTCTTTGCCTAGTGTATAGACTGTTATTAGTAATTGAATTGTCCAAATATGACTGATTATCTCCAAATAACAGTTTTGTATCTTTTAATAAACTTTGTATAGAGAAAGTCAAGACTTGATCACTTGATCACTTGACATCCCGTTATTTGTCAATTTGCTCGACTAGGCGCCAGTAATATTTCCATTTGACTCTATCACATGCCAGGGTAGCCCAATGGCATCTGGTTGCTTCAGGGATACAAAGAGCCTCAAACTGTTCATTCAGGGACTTGAGGAAGAAGTCTGACCATCTTGTAGGTGGGCAGCCACGTGATCTTTTGACATCCAGTGGGATCCAGTCATTTATGGCTCTAGTACAGCGGTCGTCTCCAAATCGCATTACATGTCCAGTCCATTTTTTTTAAATTTTTTATTATACCACCATGAAACATACAATTACAAAGGTGTTCATAATTGGTTCTGGGTAATACAGTATACCAGCACCCATCCCTCCACCAGTGCCCCATTTCCACCACCAATGTACCCCACCCCCTCCCGCCCCCCCCCCATGCTGCCTTAATAGCAGGTACCCCAGTTTCCTCTCTTTCTCTCTGTCTCTCTCTCTGTCTCTGCATCTCTCTCCCTCTTATTTTACACATTGTGGCTAACCCTGCAGATATTTAGAATTTCTCACTTAAGTCTCTTTGTGTATATTCAATGGTGAGTTTTAATCTGCCATTACCATTTCCCACATTTAGTAAAACACTGGCATCTATTTATGTCGTATTAATGAATGCAGTCATTCTATATCTGTCCTTTTCCTTCTGTCTAATTTCACTCCAGCATAATAGTCTCCATGTCCATCCATTTGCAGGTAAATTTCATAATTTCATCTTTTCTGACAGCTGCATAGTATTCCTTAGTGTAGATGAACCACAGTTTCTTTAGCCAGTCCTCTGTTCTCGGGCATTTAGGTTGTTTCCAGATTCTAGCTATAGTGAATAGCGCAGAGATGAATAAAGAAGTACAGATAGTGTTTCTGCTATGTGTTTTTCGGTCTCTCAGGTATATTCCCAGGACTGCTATTGCTGGATCAAATGGGAGCTCAATGTCTAGTTTTCGGAGGAATGCCCATATTGTTTCCCAAAAGGGCTGGACCATTCGGCACTCCCACCAACAGTGGATGAGCGTCCCTTTTTTCCCCACATCCATGCCAGCACCGGTTGTTTTTGCTGTTTTGGATGTGTCCTAGTCTCTGTGGTGTGAGATGGTACCTCATTGTTGTTTTGATTTGCATCTCCCTGTTGATTAAAAGAGGAAGAACACTTTTTCATATGCCTTTTGGCCATTCGAATTTCTTCTTTTTGGAAGCTTTTGTTCATTTCTTGTCCCCATTTTTTGATGGGGTTGGCTGTTTTTTTCTTGTGGAGTGCTACCAGTGCCTGATATATCCTGGATATTAACCCCTTGTCAGATGGGTATTGGGTGAATATCCTTTCCCACTCTGTGGATTGTCTTTGTATCTTGGTCACCGTTTCTTTTGAGGTGCAGAAGCTTTTTAGTTTTATATAATCCCATTTGTTTATCATTGCTTCCATTTGCTTGGTCAGTGGTGTGTTGTCTTTAAAGATACTTTTCGTTTCGATGTCGTAGAGCATTTCTCCTATGTTTTCTTCGATGTACCTTATAGATTCATGTCTGATGTTGAGATCTGATTTTCAATGCCTTGTCAAACGAGACAGTGTCAAGACAAAATATGAAAATGCCTATCCAAATTTCATGAATAAATTCTCATATTGCTCATGTCATTTGTGGGATCAACAATTTTTCTTTGCTGTAATTCAACTAGGGATAGAAGAAAGAGCAAAATGTCAAATATATAATATCTTTCTCCTTGGTGATGTTTTTCTTTCAAAAAGACAATTTTCAATTAATAGTGTATTTGAGGGCATCCCTATTTGCAAAGTGACAAGCTGTCCTACATTATTTGTGGATTCCTAAGAGAGGCCTTCCCTTGCTTTATCCAAGTAATTATTTGAGAAGCTATCTTAGAACACAGAGGAGAGCAGAGATAAGTTTCCACTGATTAATAGATCAGGGTTATCATGGGGAACTTTGTTGTTGTTTTTTTTTATTTTAAATGTACGAATGACAATGAGCATTTAGTCAATGGTTGAGTTTTTTTGAGTCTACATTACAATCTTTGAATGTGTTTGTGTAAATTAGAACCCACAGGTAAAATACTAGACAGTTATGGCAGAAACCTAAATTAGTAATAGCATAATGTGATAAATCTTGAGTGGTTTCTTTCTGCGTTTACCATGGTATGATCTGATTTGACTGTAAGAGCTCTGTATTGAGGCGGGACTGTGTATAAAAAATAAAAAGAAAAACAAAGCCAATGGTATTCTTGAGGACTTTATTAATAAGAGGTTTGGTAAGAAAAGAGGAGAAAGAGATGGAAGTCAACCATCTATGATGGAAAACTGAGAAAACTCTGAGAGATACTAAGTAGTGTGAGACACAGGATGAAATGATTTATCCCATGCTGGTAACTAACTTCAAATCACTTGATCGGGTTCTTTGCTGACACGACCCTCCCTGTCACAGATTGGATTCTTGATCACTTGATCACTTGATCACTTGAATCCCGTTATTCATCGATTTGCTCGAGCGGGTGCCAGTAACATTTCCATTGGACGCTATCACTTGCCAATGTAGCCCAATGACATCTGGTTGATTCAGGAATATGGAGAGCCTCAAACCGTTCCTTCAGGGTCTTTACAAGGAAGTCTGACCATCTTGTAGGTGGGCGGCCACGTGATCTTTTGATATCCCGTGGGATCCAGTCGGTAATGGCTCTAGTCCAGCGGTTGTCTCCAAATCGCATTACATGTCCAGCCCATCTGATTTTCGATGCCTTGGCAAACGAGACAGCATCCCTGATTCTGGAATAGCAACGGAGGTCAGAACTCCGGATTCCTTCTCTCAATTGAGTGAGGCGTGATATTCCAAGCATAGCTCTTTTCGATTCCTCTCTGGGAGACCCGAATAGCATTCTCATCCTGCTTTCGTAGGGCCCAGGTCTCTGAGGTATATGTTAATGCAGGGAGAACGGTGTAGTCAAAGAGTTGTGCCTGGAGGCCGGAGATTCTTTTGTCCTTTTTAGCTATTTCTTTGATGCCTTTGAAGGCATTCCATGCCACTCTCTTCCTCCTGCGCAGCTCAGGTTTTAGGTTGTTCATCATGTTGATTTCTCGACCTAGGTACACATAACTGCTGCATTCAGAGATGTTTGTTCCATTGAGAGTGAATGGGGCCTCTGGAACTAGTTCATTCTTCATGAACATAGTTTTCTTTAGATTCAGCTGTAGACCTATCTTTCCACATTCTCGGTCAAAGTCAGCCAGCATTTGTGCCACTTGGCTAATGTTTGGTGTTATAAGAACGATGTCATCAGCGAAGCGGAGGTGGTGTGAAGTTGCCCGACCATCTATCTTCACTCCCATTCCTTCCCATTCTAATTGTTGCATGATGTTCTCGAGGGTGGCGCTGAAGAGTTTTTGGTGAAATGGTATCACCCTGTCGAACCCCTCTTTTGACATTAATGATCACTTCTTTGTAGAATGGTGAGATCCTGGTGGTGAATCCGTAATACAGCTCACGAAGGATCTTGATGTATTGGGTTTGAATACCCTGTTTGGCTAGGCTTCAATGACTGCTTCAGTCTCCACAGAATCAAAGGCTTTTTGTAAATCAGTGAACATGAGACAGAGCGGCATCTTGTACTCCCTACAAACCTCAATGAGCTTGGTTACCGTGTGGATGTGGTCGATTGTGCTGAATCCTTTCGGAAGCCTGCTTGCTCGCATGGTTGTCCTTCATCTAGTGTTCTGCTAATCCTGTTCAGGATGACTCTTGTAAACAGCTTGTAGATGACAGACAACACGCAGATGGGGCGATAGTTGATGATGTCGTGAATGTCTCTCTTCTTGAACAGTAGAACTGTCCTGCTGGTTTTCCATTGGGAGGGCACCTTGCATTCAGACAGGTAGCATGTGAAGAGCCGAGCTAGTGTATTGATGAGCAGATTCTTCAGGTGTTCGGGTCTGACTTTGTCTGGGCCTGGTGCTGTTCCCTTCTTTACTGACAGATGGCATGTCGGATTTCAGAAGGGAGAACGTTGGGAATGAATGACATATCCATCCTGTGGAATTTGGTATGTGGGCAGTGGATGTGGCTATCAAAGAGATTTGAGTAGAAGTCATGGATAGTCTTCTCCATTGCCTTTCTGGAAGATGTGATAGATCCATCAGGGCGTCGGAGGGCAGTCATCTTGGTCTTATAGTTGGCAAAGGACAGGCGGGCAGTGTGAATGCTTTTCCCAGCTTCTGCTGCATCTTCCAGTATTTCTGCTCTTCTGTCTTTGAGGTCTTCTTTTATCGCTTCTCTGCACTGTTTAGCAAGCTTGGACGTTAGCATTTGGTCTCCTGAGGCTTGCGCCTTGCCATGTTGGCGAATGAGCTCAAGAGTATCTGAAGACAGGCGTTCTTTTGTGTCTTTCTCTCTCTCGGCATTCTTCGCACAATCATGGAGGTGCTGAACCAGTCGGTTGTATTCTTCATCGATGTCATCAATGATGGTATCTTCCCATGTTGTTGCAATGGTGCCAAAGAGTTCCCAGTTGGTGGTCGTTCTGGGAGTTCTCTTTTAAACTTTGCAGCCTTTTCTCCCCGTTACGGGAAGTAGAATTTTGCACGAAGGAGACCGTGTTCCAATCCTCTTTGGAATTTGGGGACGACAGCTACATCTGTCAGACAAAACCATCAATTCCAGTTGATGTGTTCAATTTAATTGTGGAACTGTCCCCCTGGAGATTCCCATGTCCAATGTTTGGCTTCAGCTTTCTGGAACTGTGAGTTCCCATGAATGGTCTTGGTGGACATGATGAATTCAGATAGTCTCTCACCCTGTTCATTCCATTCTAGTCCATGGATCCCGATGTGGAGTTTTTCAGCCGATCTTCTTGGTCATATCTTGGCATTAAAATCACCGACTATGATCTTGTAGAAGGTGTGATCTTTTTTATAGAACTCCTCCAATTCCATGTAGGATTTGTCAATTTCATCTTCTTTGTATGTGGATGTTGGTGCGTAGACAATGAAGATAGAAATTGCTGGCAGTGGGCCACATCTCTTCAAGTGTAATCTTCCTATTCGGTTTGTTAGGCATTCAAATGAATCAATGTTTACAGCCATGTTTGTGTTGACAAGGACACTAACGCCACGGATGCATCTTTCGTCTCATGTTCCAAGGAACAGTTCTCCGGTGTCAAATACAGCATGATGCAACTGATGCCTCCTCGTCTCAGTCAGACCAATGATGTCGTACTTGATCTTTTGTGCTTGCACCATCAGATCCTAAATATATGCTTCCGATGCCAGCCTATGTGCATTGAAAGTAAAGACAGTCATTTTAGTCCTTCTTCATTTTGGCAGCCTAGGATGGCCATGAAATTTTATCAGGCACTGCTTGTTTGCCTTTCTTACTGCTGCCATATTAAGGGCTCTTTCGGGTCAGGAAAATAAACATTTCTGTTACTGGATTTGGCATATCGAACAAGCATCGGACAGCTTGCCAGGCTCTGCCATGTGGGCGCTATATTCTCATTACTTTGTGGGACTCTCTCAGAGGGTGGGTAGAATATTTATGGTAATTTGGAGGTAAATCGTGCGGCACGCTGGCAGTGGTTGCAACGGGGGAAGCGGGTTTCTGCTCTGCCGGGTGTACCTGTGTCTTAGGCTCAAGCATTCCTGGGCTTGAAATACTCTCCTCTGAAGGGCGGGTCTCTGCGTGGTGGGTCCTTGTAGGCTGGGTTTCTGACAAGCCTGGCTGGAGACTGGATTTATCTGCTGGGTGGAGATCTTACCTGCTGCAGAATGTGGATTGTGAAGATTGCTGCCAGCAAGGTGTGGGGGTTTCTCTGGGCTCTCCAAGGCTCCATCAGGATGGTGGACTCGGGTCGGAAGTTGCTCTCGTGGTCCATGGAATGCAGGGGGTTCAACGGGGAAAGCTGATTTCTGCTCTGCTGGGTGTATCTGTGTCTTAGGCTCAAGCATTCCTGGGCTTGAAATACTCTCCTCTGAAGGGCGGGTCTCGGCGTGGTGGGTCCTTGTCAGAAAGAACAATACCAAAATGAAATAAAGCCCTTTAACATATGTTTCAAAATGTTCCACTCATCAGATCTGCACATTTCAGGGAATTATTTTAAATGTCCCAGAGCTCACACCAAAAGTCCAACACTTGACATGGTATAGTAAAGTTTTTTGTATGTCTAGGACCTTGAACAACACTTTAGCGGTTTTTCCAAATAATTTAAGCCAAAACTTTTGAACCCTTTATTCACTCTTGACTTCTCTTTTGCCTAAGAAGTGCAGCATTGGTGAGCAGTCAGAAACATCTCAGATTTACTTTCTCGTTGACTTTGAATTTATGTTTGATCATTTCATGTTTTAAAACCTTTTGCCAACTTTTTTCATAATCTACACACTCAGTTTTGACATCCCTTATTATTTTAGAGCTGCACAGTTTAAGAAGCTAAGGTTTAAACTAACATTACAGCCTGCTTACTCTCCTGGTGATTGGAATCCTGAATGTCTTTACTGGTTGTGCAGATACGTGACATCTTTTACTAGGTGTTACTATGCTGGATATATTCATCTAATTTTCAAGGAGGGTTTTTTTGAAAAACTTGATTGTCATTTCCTTCAGATCTAAATTCATATGCCTTTTCCCATTAAGAATTTTATTTTTGTGGATTTATTATTTTGTTAGAACAAGCCATGATGGTGAGCATAACAACTTCTGAAACTTGTGAATTCCTCTAGTAAACCCTAGAAGGTGAGGGTTTTTGGGGGACCTTCAATGCAAAGTGTCCTTTAGGTAGCAAATTATTGTTTGATACTGACTGGCCACAATGTATACTCTGGGAGTGAGGGAAGAATTCTAAAATGTTTATATTCCTTATGCAATATGATCTCAATGTAGTGACAAGAGATCTAAATATGGTGATAAAGTGATAACCATATACTCCTCTCACATTATGAGAGTGTCCTTTCAAATGTCAAAATCCAATTTCTTAAAAAACATTTTAATGAAAAATTTTGTCATTAGAGTAAGGTTGACACAGTTACTCTCTATTAAATATATGTATATATAATATTCTTTATATATGCATATACTCTTTATATATTATTCAGTATTTTTGAACAGTGGCTATATTCTTCCACTATTACAGTTCTGTCCTTGTAAGCTAATTCTAAAACAAGCCTTCCTTAAGTTCTGATTATGTTTTCTTTTCTTGAAATGTTAAGTCTAGAGTTAAAACGGCTGCCCCTAAAATCCCTTTCAGGACTGTACAGTCTTTCTTTCACACTAGTCAAAATACAGGCTGAAATCTATATATTTTTCAACAGATTTTCCATAGATTTCATGGAAAAAATTAATAAATTATCAAATCTGTGATGAAATGAACGAATATCATTATTTTCTCACTACTTACAGACACCACTTTGATAAATTAAACAGAAACACAATTAATCTACTCCATATCCTGAGTTGTAGTTGAACAGGATCTTTAAACTTAATCCTAAAATAATTTATCTGTCGATAATTGAAAGTATAATTCAAAGAAGGAATTTATGGGTCTAAAACAAAAATTAATATAGATGTGGAGATTAACAATTCACTCTGTCTTGATTTCCTTGGGAGCTCAACATAAGCACCAGGCCTTATAATATTAATGTGAACAACAATGGCAGTGGAAACACCCACAGTTCCAACAAAAATAAATTTATATTTGTAGAAGTAATTAAAGCTTAAGGAAAAAATAGAATATGAAATAACACTGTTATGACAGTTCTTTCTCTGTATCACTTAATTTTATTATAGCGTGCTGTGTGCTTACATTGACCATATACCTGATTTATTTTTATATCCTGGATTAAATTTCTACCATCTATTCAAGATACTCTGTCTTAAAATTTACTATTATTTAGTTGGTTTTACCAACCAATAGCCAGTGACTTAAAAAATTATTAGGGTTTTCCCCCAAGAGGAAGTCTTTGATCACTAGACCCAGATTCAGCAGTGAAAATGTATGATTTCCTCCTATGTTGTAACATTTTTTTCTAAATTAGGGCATGAGAGACTACCTAGGGAAGTTGATTCTTCACCAACACACATAATATCTGTGCTTACTTTATGTGTTGCTATCTTCTCTGAGGAGGCACTGGGGGACCCATTAGTAAGAACTTGTTTTTTCAGTAATTGCAAGGGAAGAATGATGCTCACCTTAGTAAAAACTCATTTTGATTCTATTCCTACTCTCTTTCTATCTTTTTTAAGTTTAGAAGCCTTAATCTCGGTTTACAAACAATACTATTGAATACATTTTACTGATGGAGAATATCTAATAGAATGGCTCAAGGCAGTCTGAAAACAGTAAAGCCTACAAACCTCATAGGAACAGTTTTTCCCCTCAGGCTATGGAAGCCATACACATGTCTTGTAGTTTGACATGTTGAAGAAGCTGAAGCCAGTAAACAGAGTTTCAAATAAAATGCCACATGAATTGAATTGTCATTATAGAAAGATAACTGAGAAGATTATGGTATAGGAAAATCAAAACAATTATGAGATATCATCTCATACCACAGAGACTGGTAAATATCCCAAATAGCAAGAACAACAAGTGTGGGCCTGGATGTGGGAATAAATGGCCTCTCATCCATTGCGGTGGGAATGTCAACTGGTACAGCCCTTTTTTGGGGAAAAAAGTGCATATATGGATATTCCTCCACAAACTAGAAATTGAGCTCCCATTTATACCACTACTGGAAATATACCTTGGGAAGGCACAAATACTCAGTAGAAATGCCATTTACACGTCTATGTCCATAGCAGCAATATTCACAATAGCCAGAATCTGGAAACAACCAGAGTGCCTGAGAACAGATAACTGGATAAGGAAAATGTGGTACATCTACACAATAGAATACTATGCAGCTGCTAGGTAAAACAAAGTTATGAAATGTGCCAATAACTGTATGGACATAAAGAGGATCATGCTGAGTGAAATTAGCCTGAGGGAAAAGGACAAATATAGAATGACTACATTTATTTGCAGGATATAAAAATAGTATGATACTGATATCCAAGTCCAGGCAAAACATGGATCAGAGAAGGATGAGAGAGAGAGAGAGAGAGAGAGAGAGAGAGAGAGAGAGAGAGAGATGCAAAGTACAGGGAGTGGAGGGGGGGGAATCAGGGGACATTGGTAGAGGGAAATAGGCACTAGTAGAGGGATGGGTGCTGGAACACTGTATGACTAAAACCCAAACATGAACACGATCACGATCTTCCCGTTAATCATCTAATTGCTAGAGCAGGCACCAGTAATATCTCCATATGTCCTGTCTCATGCTAGTAGAACCCAAAGGCATCTGCTTGCTCCAGGAACATAAAGAGCCTCAAACCATTATATTAGGTCACAGGAATGAGGTAATATAAATGTTACTGGTATTTGTCATATCAAATACCACATGAGCAGCTTTGCCAGGCTTGCCGTGCGGGTGGCATACTGTTGTAGTCACCTCTAAATAAAGCATTTATTGATGAACCCGCGCGAGCCAGGCTGTGATAGTCTGGTCTGCTGGGTGGAGTTGTGACGAGAGGGAAGTCCGGATGTGGAAAATGGCGGCTCCCATGGAGTAGGGGGTGTTGTCTGGCTTGTTGTGAGGGCTCTGCTGGGGTGGCATGCCGGCCAGGGCTAGAACCCGCCATGCCTCCCGGGCGTCTCATGAGCAGCTGGGCACAGGGAGAGCAAGTAGCAGCTCTGCCCCATGTCTGAGAGTATGTTCATTAAATTTTCTAAAAAGGAAGTCTTCATAAATAACCCCAAGACCACTAAAGATATTTCAGTATGAATTTGTCGTAATTTTATGTCATAATTTTACAACCATTTTCCCTACAGTTTTTGAATTTTACTTATTCCCTACTAAATTCTTAGATGAAGAGTCACTCTGTCCATCCTGTTTCCAAGCTCTTTGAACTCCTCCATAAATGAATTAATAGATTAAAATACATCTTTGTAATTATATATCTCATGGTGGTATAATAAAAAAGCTATAAAAACAATTATGTTATAGTAGGTGAGAGAGCAAAAATATATTTGAAGTTATAATTGAAGTGAAAGAACAGCAAAGATGATTAAATGTGAAATCAAATCCCTAAGACTGAAAGTTTATTTCTGAAGGTGAAGATATTCTATTAGTACAGATTTGACACCAAGGGAATGGTTATAGTGGCATTTCCAAAATTCATATTATGTTCACTGTATCACTGTATCACTGTCTTCCTGTTCATCATCGATTGGCTCGAGCGGGCACCAGTAACATCTTCATGTGTCCTGTCTCAT
>JAJIBD010027519.1:0-11960 GCA_021461705.1 Cryptotis parvus
AAGATTTAACTAAATTTTGGTTACCCAAATAGGTAGGTGTTGCAGGACTCCTTTAAGGGCCGCTGCATTAGCACACTAAAGGGCCTAGGTGAGGTGCAGGGAGGGATTATCTAAGGACATTTAACACTCCCTGCTTTCCATAACAATGGGAGGAAGGTCTGAGTTGAAGGGATATAAACCAGCCGGTTTTCACTCTCGCGCGCTTCTTTGGGGGCTGTGCTCGCTGTGAGCGGTCGCCCCTGCTTGGAAGTGTTCTTCCTCCTTTCCCACAAAGCCTTTGCACGTGGTGGTCGCCATCTTGGCCTACACGTGGCTGGGGTTCTAGCCTGGAATCCTAAGCATCGGGTTTTTCCCTTTTGCTGATTTGTATGCCTGAACCCGTGATAAGTAAAGTCTTTTAAAACCTCATCGGATCCCCTGAGTGCTCATCCATTCCTCGCCGGCTTCGGAGGTAGAAGGGAACCTCGCTTCCCGGCACTGTCGGGGACCCCCGCGGGGTGCGCCCCGACATTTGGCGTCCCCTGTGTGGGCACCACGAACATCGCCTGGTCTAATTATCATCGGACAGAGATCATCTGCCTCCGAACCGTGGAGTAAAATGATGGATATCTCATGGTATAGATACATTGTATCTTTTATTGGCTCGAACCATACATAGCCCAGTCTATAAAGTTCCTTTCTGAGAACTACTCTATCTTTTCACAAATCATCTGGGTCCTTGCGATTTTTTAAACTGTACCTTTGCGTAAGGACAATGTTTAATAGAGAGAGGGAGGAAAGTAATAAATTGAATGCAATCTTAAGGGACGAGATTTACTCAGCGATTGAAGAAATAAGTGAGGATCATAAAGCTACAGGTAGACTGGTCTTAAAGCTTGAGGACAGAATTATTAAACAGAGTTTAAAATTTGAAAAGAAATTAGAAGAACAGGAAAGTAAAATTATTAACCAGATTTTAAAATTTGAGGAAAAATTAGAAGAACAGGATTTAAAATTCAAGGAAAAAATTAGAAGAACAGGATTTAAAATTCAAGGAAAAATTAGAAGAACAGGATTTAAAATTCAAGGAAAAAATTAGAAGAACAGGAAAGTAAAATTATTAAACAGGATTTAAAATTTGAAGTAAAAGTTTGAAGAGCAGAAGAAGGATATCGATAAAATCAGCATTATCTTAGAGGAAGAAATTGACAGACAGAGAGATAGAATAGATGGACAGAAAGAGGAGGTTTGGAAGTTACACATAAGATTGAAAGAACAAAAAGGAAGAAACATATAGGAAACTTGAAAACTTAAACCAAGAAATGGATGTGTTACGCAGGGAGATTTCTGATTTCATAACTTATCAATCAGGACCTAGCGCATACCCAATACTGAGGCGTGAACCAACTAAAAGCCGCTTCACAAACACGCCCCCAAAACTGTAGACTTGAAAAAGGTGTATACATTCCCAGCAAAAAAAAATCTAAAAAGAATTCTAATGTGGCTGATAACTTAGAGGAGGAACAGGAAAACCCAGAGGAGGCAAATTCCCAAGCTGAAAATCTCCCCAGAGTTAATACCCTCAATGGGGTAGATGTTCCTCTGCCAGATACTACAAGCTCTGATGAGGAAGAAGGGGGAGAAACAGATTAGCTCGAGTCAAAGAGCAAAGCCCAGCAATCTTTCTCATGACCAATCTAAAGATAAAGTAAAACCGATTCATGAAGACTTAAAAAAATTGAGGCAATAACCCCGCTTAGGAAGGCTTGCGACAGGTTTGGAATATCAAGTCCTTATACTTTAAAAATATTTAGCTGATTGGAGCGAAAGTAGTCAGTGGGTATTGGGGAGACTTTGAAACGGTAGCCGATACTTGTCTAAACAAATCACAGTACATGCAATGGCATATGTGGTATGCAGATGGGGTTAACCAGAATATTGGACACTTTAAGAGAAAAGGAATCAGGCCATACTATAACTTTTGCCATGCTAAAAGGTGAAGGTGAATGGAAAAAAAAAGCAAAACAAGCGACATTACCTGAACCCTATTTTAAAATTCGCTCGGGAGACAGCATTAAAGGCGTGGGAAAGAGTAGGTTCCGACCCAGAATTTCTAGGTAGCTATACAAAAATTTACCAGGGTCGTGATGAACCATACTTTGATTTTGTTGGGAGATTATGTGAAACAATCCAAAGACAGGTTCAAGACCCAACCACTCAAGAAATCCTAAAACGAAACTTAGCATATGAGAATGCTAATCAAAAATGTCGAGCATTACTATATGGTATTAGGGAAAAGGATGACCTCATGGGGTATCTAAAGGCCTGTAGAAATGTCGGTTTAACCCCTCCCATAAAAACACAGGATGATATAGAGGCTTATCCCATACAGCAGGAGGATCAGGAGAGGGATGAAATGTCAGACAGCCTCTAGGGGAGAGAAACAAGTCAGACAGCTCTAGAAACAGTAGCGGGGAGAAACAATAAACTTCAAAGGATAAACAATAATCGGAGAAACTATTCTAATAATCGCAGCTCCACCCCTCGAAGGGCCCCACCTGACCATGCCCAAGGTGCAGAAAAAGGAAAACATTGGGCCAGAGACTGTCGGTCTTGAGGCGAAGTCAGCCTCAGGCTTCATCTGGACAGATAACCTGCTTTAGCTGCTGAAAGAAGGGACACACCCGTAGAGATTGCCCATCTCCCAAAAACTATCAATACAGGGCAACATTCTAATAATCCCTTTATAGGAAATGTTACATGGGCCCCCTCCCAGGTTCCACAAGCTCCGCAGGCTCAAATAACATCTATGCCTCCCCCAACGCGGGAAACTGGGTGGGGGGCCAGCCCCAGGCCCAGCTGAATCCAGGGGCACTCTCCTTCATTCCACCTGCCCACTATCCTCCGAATCAGAATCCACAGAATTACAGCCAATAAATGCTCTCTGGCCTACCCCCATCAGGCAGTGGCAGTCTCGACATTCTCTGCCCCAAGACTGTCACAATATACCCAAGTCAAGACCCCCTACATGCTAAAAACAGGGGATAAAAAGGACCTGCTCCCCAGGTAGTATGGGTTTAATTCAGGGGAGCGATTGGCTGAAATTTAAGGGAATTATGGTGCATTTCGGACTTCTGGATCCTGGAATCTCATGGAGAGATAATACTGTCAATATCTGTGCCAACTAAATGGACTTTTTAAAAAAGGGGAACCACTTGCTAAACTATTATTATTTTTTGAGGATCCGTGGAGTCAGTCCGAACACCCTACAGCTGGTGGCTTAAACAGTACCAACCATTCTGCCAACTTCATTGTTGGTTATGCAGCCACACAGAACCAAGCCCACCAGCCACCTGCTAACTATCTAGTTGGGTACACTGCCAGAATTTCTCAGGCCAAGCGGCCGGTTATACCCATCGAAATTTATAAAAGGAAATTCAAAGGCATGTTGGATACAGGGGCAGACATATCCATAATCTCCACCCAAGTATTGGCCCTCTAACTGGGCCCCTAAAGAAAGTGTCCCATAGCCTGAGCGGGGTAGGCAATATCTCCTCCTCTCTTCTCCGACAGAGTGCCAGGTGGCTGCCGGGTATTGGCCCTGAAGGGAATGTAGCCATGGTCCAGCCTTATATAGCCCCTATGCCTTTAACTTTATGGGGCCGAGACATGCTGGAGCAGTGGGGGGGCAGTAATCCACATACCTCGGCCCACCCCCGCCGAGCACCAATCCCAGCTCTCCATAATAAGCCTAACACCGGGAGTAACCCTTTTTAATTGGGGCCGCTGTGGTTAAGCGCCCACTACCTATCCGTATTCAGTGGAAGTCTGACAAACCTATATGGGACACCACAGTGGCCCCTCAATACCAAAAAAAGTTAGAGGCGCTAACAAATCTAGTGGAAGAACAGCTGAAATTAGGACATATTGAGGGAAACGCTTTCAGAATGGAATTCCTCCTGTTTTTGTAATACAGAAAAAATCAGGCAAATGGCGCTTGCTGATTGACTTAAGGAATGTAAATTCTACTATGGACCCCATGGGGAGCCCTACAACCTGGGCTCCCCTCTCCAGCAGCTATTCCTAAGGATTGGCCGCTAATTATCATAGATTTAAAAGACTGCTTTTACAGCATACCTATCCACCCAGATGATCGGAAAAGGTTTGCATTTTCAGTCCCTTCCATTAATCATAAAGGTCCTTTACGTAGGTTTCAGTGGACAGTATTGCCCCCAAGGAATGACTAATTCACCTACGATGTGTCAACACTTTGTTGATGAGGTTTTTGCGACCCATTCGTGCTAAATTTCCTGGTGCATACATCATCCACTACATGGATGATATCCTGCTAGCTTGTGATAATTCCAGAGATCTCCAGAATTTATATAATGATGTAATGACAGTTTTACCAGAGGCTGGCTTACAAGTAGCTCCGGAGAAAATCCAGATGCAGCCTCCATATGAATATTTGGGCTATGCTTTTGACCGCACTACAGTACGCCCTCAAAAGATTCCATTAGTCAGAAAAGGCTCAAAACCTTGAATGATTTTCAAAAACTGCTGGGGATATCAACTGGGCGCGCCTCTCCCTTGGTATTCCTAACTGTGAGCTCAGTAACCTGTTCCACACCCTTGAAGGTGATCCTGCTTTAAATAGCCCAAGGCAGCTAACTCCTAAAGCTCAGAAGGAATTAGATTTTTTCATGAATCGGCTTCAAAAAATCTTACCTCTCCAGATTTAACCCCGGAGAAAAGGTATGGTTCTTGGTCTTCAACACTCCCGAAGTCTCCAACTGCTGCTATAGCCCAATTATCTGGACCGCTAGGAATGGGTTTACTTACATAACAAGCAGAATCGCACTGCTACACCTTACCTTGAGATGATAGCTAACCTTATAATTAAGGGAAGATCAAGAACCCAAGTATTACTTGGACATGATCCCCATGTAATTGTACTACCTGACCCTAAAAAAAGAAATTGAAGCTGTTTTACCACTCAGTGAAATCCTTCAGAGAGCTTTAGCAGATTTTTCAGGAGAAATATCTTATCATTACCCAGCTGGAAAAACCTGGGAATTTCTGAAAAGGACACCTTTTATAACTTCCACCATTGTCCGCCTCCTCTCCCATTCCTGATGCTCCAGTGTATTATATTGATGGCTCCTCATCAGGAAGGGGTGGAATTACAGGTCCTTCGCTGACCACTACTGTGCATACAAATTATAAATCTGCCCAACAAGTGGAACTCGCCACCCTGATACATTTACTATCCCATGTATCTGGCCCATGTAATGTGGTGAGTGATTCTGCATATGTAGTTGGTTTATTTCCTGGAATTGTCACTGCTTCTTTAAATGCCCATAATCCTATAATTCAGGAGCTGCTCCATAAACTACAAGATCTCCTCCGAAATAGAACATTCCCTATATACATCTCCCACATCCGCTCTCACAGCCGACTCCCGGGCCAATGGTTCGGAGGAAACGAAGCAGCAGATCTCTTTGGCAGCACCAGTATTTAAATCAGCTGAGGAAGAGCACCAGACTCTACATACAAATGCCCGCCGCCTTCATGTACACCATGGCATCCCATGGAGACAAGCTAGACAAATTGTCCGAACCTGTCCTGTCTGTGCTCCTTTTACATTGTACATCTCATGTAGCAGGAGCAAATCCTCGAGGTTTACAGACAAACCAATTGTGGCAGATGGATATAACTCATACTAACTTATTTCCCAACAAACCTTTCCCTTCATGTGGTCATCGATACATATTCCCGGTTCATATGGGCTGTTCCTATGACGCCTGGAAAGAGCTAAATCTGTTTGTTCATTTTTACTCCAGTGCTTCTCCGCCATGGGTATTCCCCATACCATAAAAACAGATAATGGTCCTGCTTACACCAGCAAAACCTTCAAATCCTTTTGCGAGGAATGGCAGATCAAACATATTACAGGAATTCCATATAATCCACAAGGACAAGGGAATAGTTGAACGCGCCCACAGAACACTTAAAACTCAGCTATTAAAGCAACGAAAAACAAGCATGCCTCCAATGGATTCTTTATCTTTAACATTATTCACCTTAAACTTCTTAAATATACCTCAAGGAGATCCCTATACCGCGGCTGAACGCCACTTTCAAGAAGATATGCAAACTCAAAAACAGTCAATTCACCTATCTGGGTGAAAATTGATGATAAATGGATTGCAGGTCACCTCCTCATTCGGGAAGAGGCTATGCTTTCATTTCTACAGACGATAACCCTGCCAAGAAACTCTGGGTCCCTCTGCGACTTGTTAAGACTAGAATTCCTCCAAGAATCAGAAAACAACTAATTCTTTCAATATAAAGTCTTAAATTTTAAATTGCAAGTTGCTGTTTAAACTTCCTGGATTGGTTCCTTTTAATAATGATCTTGTTTTGCAGTCTGTGATCATGGTTCATGTCTAATATCTTGCCTTACAGCCTAAATATTTTCTTTCTTACAAAAAAAAAAAAAAAGGGTGGAAAATGGGTGGACTCTGATCACAGTGCTCATTACAAAAAATGTTTGCTAAATCAATAAAAATTGTTTTTCTAATGATTCTGTTCACAGGATGAGATATTCGAATCCAGTAAACCTGCGCTACAGTGCTCAATACCCCGAGACTCCTAAAACAGTGCCTCGCTAAAAATTTAATAATTTGCAAAACTAATTTTTCCCAATGCTCTATTCACAGGAAAAGACACTTTCTCACCATCATTTGCCGGCTTTATATTTATGAAGCGCTTGACTCGCTACCATTTATCACCCTAAATGGGTCACATATACAGCTGTAAGATATTGATCGATCAAATGTATGTGTGCGTGTGTGCATGTGGTGGCCACCATTATGTTTGTGATTAATGTTGTGTCTATGTTATGTCTCAACTACTACCTTCCTCAATTTCTGACCACTACAAACCTCTATTACATTCATCAACTCCACTGCTGATCCACTAGATTTATCAATTTTAAAATCATCAATTCTCATACTTATTTCCCCTGCTCCACCCATGTTGGAGCTTCTTTATATTCTTCTCTCCATCCCAGACTTGGATCCCTACAAAGCCTTAAAAATCTCTACTTGTGATTAACCTCGAAAAGTGTTTTTGTCTCGCCTAAGCTACAGGTACAGTTACCGGTGCCAATGTTCCCTTTGCTGAAGAAGCCCTGCAAGACGCCCACACCGATGTTCCAGACACCTGCTCCAGCGCTCAAGACTCCTGTTCCAGAGTTCAAGATATCACACCGATGTTCCGGACACCTGCTCCAGCGCCAAGACTCCTGTTCCAGAGTTCAAGATACCACACCGATGTTCCCGACACCTGTTCCAGCACTCAAGACTCCTGTTCCAGAATTCGAGATACTTGTTCCAGTGTTCCTGAGACCCGATCCAGTGTTCCTGACAATTCAACGAGTTCCTGATCGCTGCTCTCCAGAGACTCATACTCATATGATCACCGCTATTGCTGTTCCAGAAGTAGCCCCACAGACTTTACACAAAATATAGCAAATTGACTCTCACAAATTATGGACAGTGCAAACTATAGTCCGTTATAATCAGACAGCTAAAAACACTTTGTCTTGAACTTTGCTTTGGGTCCAAAAAACAAGTTAGGATCCTAAAGTAACATGTATTATCATTTTGTAATTCGAATTGTTTTTTCTTATCTTAATTTTCTGTACATTACTAAATATTTCTTACCTTTTCAATTTTTATTAGTAAACTAATCAGGGGAGTTGTTGCAGGACTCCTTTAAGGGCCGCTGCATTAGCACACTAAAGGGCCTAGGTGAGGTGCAGGGAGGGATTATCTAAGGACATTTAACACTCCCTGCTTTCCATAACAATGGGAGGAAGGTCTGAGTTGAAGGGATATAAACCAGCCGGTTTTCACTCTCGCGCTTTCTTTGGGGGCTGTGCTCGCTGTGAGCGGTCGCCCTGCTTGGAAGTGTTCTTCTCCTTTCCCAAAGCCTTTGCACGTGGTGGTCGCCATCTTGGCCTACACGTGGCTGGGGTTCTAGCCTGGAATCCTAAGCATCGGGTTTTTCCTTTTGCTGATTTGTATGCCTGAACCTGTGATAAGTAAAGTCTTTTAAAAACCTCATCGGATCCCTGAGTGCTCATCCATTCCCTCGCCGGCTTCGGAGGTAGAAGGGAACTCGCTTCCCGGCACTGTCGGGGACCCCGCGTGCGCCCCGACAGGTTTAGACCGATGAACTATTTAAAGCTCTAGTATTACTATTTGATAATGTGATCCTTCCCATCCATGAGAAATATGTCTCCATTTCAGGTCTTTTTATTTCAGTAACGTTTGTAGTTTTCTTTGTAGAGATCTCATTCTTTGTCAAACTGATTCCTCTAGGTATTTGATTTTCTATTGCAATAATTGTGAATGGGATAGTTTCTTTAATGTCCCTTTCTTCTCTTTCGCTGTTTGCATAGGAAGGCCATTGACTTTTGGGTATTGATTTTGTACCCTGCTACTCTGCTATAGGAATGTATTATTTCTAGGAGCCTCTTGGTAGAGAGTTTTGGGTTTTCCAGGTATAATATCATGTCATCTGCAAATAGTGATAACTTGGCTTCTTCCCTTCCTATCTGGATGCCCTTAATGTCTTTTTTTCCCTGATTGCTATAGCAAGTACTTCCAGTACTATATTGAATAGAAGTGGTGAGAGTGGGGCAGCCTTGTCTTGTCCCTGATCTTAAGGGAAGGCTTTCAGTTTTTCCCCATTGAGAATGATGCTCGCTGTGGGCTTGTAGTAGATGGCCTGGATTATCTTGAGGAAGGTTCCTTCAATCCCCATTTTACGGAGAGCTTTCATCATGAACGGGTGTTGAATCTTGTTCAAATGCCTTCTCTGCATCTATTGATATGATCATATGGTTTTTTATTTTCTTTTTTGTTGATATGATGTATTATGTTGATTGACTTCGGATGTTGAACCATCCTTGCATTCCCGGGATGAATCCCACTTGGTCATGGTGTATAATCTTTTTGATGACTCTTTTGGATTCTATTTGCTAGTATTTTGTTGAAGATCTTAGCATCTGTATTCATCAGGGAGATTGGTCTGTAGTTTTCCTTTTTGTGACATCTTTGTCTGCTTTGGGTATCAGGGTGATATGTGCCTCGAAAAAGCTATTTGGGAGTGTTTCTGTTTCTTCAATTTGCTGGAAGAGCTTAAAAAGAATTGGGAGTAGGTCCTCTTTATAAGGTTTTGTAGAATTCACTGGTGAATCCATCTGGACCCTGGGCTTTTGTGTTTGGGGAGACTTTTTGATTACCGATTCTATTTCCTCGATGGAGATAGGTTTGTTGAGGTATTCCAAATCTTCTTGTTGCAGACTTGGGAAGCTATAGGAATTCAGGAATTTGTCCATTTCTTCTAGGTTCTCTTGTTTTGTTGGCATACAGGCTCTCATAGTAATCTCTGATGATCTTTTGAATTTCTGTGGTTTCTGTTGTGATGTCCCGCTTTCATTTCTGATTCTATTTATTTGGGTTCTCTCTTTTCCTTTTCTTACAAGTCTTGCAAGTGGTTTGTCAATCTTGTTTATTTTTTCAAAGAACCAGCTTTTGGTTTCGTTGATCTTCTGGATTGTTTTTTTTTGACATTCCATCTCATTGATTTCTGCTCTAAGTTTTATTATTTCTTTCTTTCTTTGCTTGGGTTGGGCTCCTTTTTGTTGATCACTCTCTAAGATCTTAAGTTGTGAAGTCAGACTGTTTATGATGGCCTTTTCTTCTTTTCTGATGAATGCCTGAAGAGAGCCTATGACCTGCCTCTTAACACTGCTTTTGCTGTATCCCACAAGTTCTGGTAATCGTGTCTTCAGTCTCATTTGTTTCCAGGAATCTTTGGATTTCCTCTTTGATTTCTTTTTTATGACTTGCTGGTTGTTCAGCAGTGAGCTGTTTAGTTTCCAGGTACTTGGTATTGGTCTCCCGTTTTGTTGTACAATTAACTTCTATTTTCAGTGCATCATGGTCTGAAAAAAATAGTTGGCACAATTTCTATCTTCTTGATTTTATGGAGGTATGATTTATGGCTCAGCATGTGATCTATTTTGGAGTATGTTCCATGTGCACTGGAGAAGAAAGTGTATTCAGCTTTTTGGGGATGAAATGCCCTGTATATGTCTACCAGCCCTCTTTCTTCCATCTCTTCTTTTAGGGCCAGTATTTCCTTGGTAAGTTTCAATCTTGTTGATCTATCCAGGGTTGATAGAGCAGTGTTGAAGTCTCCAACTACAATTGTGTTGCTGTCAATGTCTTCTTTGAAGTCTATTAGTAGTTGTTTTTTAGGTATTTTGCTGGCCCCTCGTTGGGTGCATATATGTTTAATAGCGTGATTTCTTCCTGATATATGCATCCCTTGACTATTAAGTGACCTTCACTGTCCCTTCTGACCTTCTTCAGCCTGAAGTCTATGTTGTCAGATACCAGTATGGCTACCCCAGCCTTTTTGGATGGGTTGTTTGAATGAAGGATTGTTTTCCAGCCTTTTTATTTTGAGCCTGTCTTTGCTCGATTGTTCAGGTGTGTTTCTTGAAGGCAGCAGAATGTCAGATTCAATTTTTGATCCATTGTGCCACTCTGTGTCTCTTAACTGGTGCATTTAGACCATTGACATTAGAGAGATTATTGTCATGGGATTTTGTGCCATCTTTCTGAATAGGTTGGTTGTTCTTTTGGGTTATGTCTCGTCTTATAGTAGATCTTTCAGTCCTTCTTTTAAGGTTGGTTTTGATTTTACAAAGTTCCTAAGCTGTTGTTTATCCAAGAAGTTGTATATCTGTCCTTCAAATCTGAGTGAGAGTTTAGCGGATAAAGAATTCTTGCTGAGGCATTCATTTCATTAAGTTTTTTTTACTATATCCCACCACTGCCTTCGGGCTTGGAGGGTGTCTTCTGAGAAGTCTGCTGAAAGTCGAATGGATGCTCCTTTGTACACAATTTCCTTCTTTGATCTTGCTGCCTGAAGAATTATGTCTCTGTCTATGGCATCCATTACTTTGACTAGGATGTGTCTTGGGGTCTTTCTATTGGGGTCTCTTCTTGTGTACATGTTTGGGCTTCTTGGATCTGGATGCCTTCATCCTTTAACTCGGGAACTTTTCAGCCAGGATGTTTTTAACTGTTTTAATTTCCTTTGAGGTTACTTTCCTGTCCCTCTGGGACTCAGATGATTCTTATGTTGTTTCCGCCTGGCTTCATCCCATTCTTCTCTGTTCCGTTGCTGATCCATTTTCTGGCCTTTTTCCATCTTATGTAAGATTTCTGAGTGCTTTCTGCAGCTCATCTTCAGTCTCACTGATTTCTCTCTTCCGCTGCTGTCATCCTACTGTTCAGAGCCCCCTATTGTATTTTCATTTCGTCTACTGAGTTTTTAAGCGAGTGATATTTCTATTTGCATGGTTCTCATTTCTGCTCTCATTTTCCACCGTAATTTTTTGACTGACCCCTCTTTTCAACTGCTTTGATTATGTTCTCCTACATTTTATTGGACATCTGCTCAATTTTTCTTTGTTGAGCTCCTTAAACATCCTACCAATTTCTTCTCTAATTTCATTGTCAGAGAGATCATGCACATCTATTCTTTTTTTGAGTCTTCAGGGGTCGGATTCCTTCATCTATTCTTTGAGCTCGGGATCTGCGTTGTTTCCCCATGGTGTTGTGGTGTTCAAGGGATAGATTCACTCTGGTGTACTATTTCTTTTTTTCTTGAGAGGTATTACCTTCCCTTAGGTGTTGAATTTCCTAGTTTTCTATTAATAAGCGCCCGCTGGTTGCCCGCCCCGGCCCGCCACACAGCCCTTTTAGGGGGAGGATTTACCTAGGCGTAGGATCAGGCAACGGTGTGAGGGTTCAAAATGAGGTTTACTTCTGGTTCTGCTCGTACTTCTGGGGTTGTAGTTTACCCCTTCTTTGCCGAGACTTGGGGCTCTA